>NIVC01002438.1:30000-173552 GCA_002269645.1 Macrostomum lignano | reverse complement strand
CCAAGCTTTCTATCAGCCCAAGTTTGCTTTGCTCTGGCCGACGCTTCGTGTTCTTAGCAGCGGCGTTGGCAACAGACTCTTCACTTCTTCGTCGTCAGCTGTCTCGTACTCAGGCGATGCGCTTCTGCCAACTGCTCCGACAGATTTATCAGCAGGCGCACTTGCGATATCAATGTACCTGGCCGCCGAGCTTGATGATGCACTATTGGATTTAGGCAGCTGCAGTGTGTTAACACCACGTGGCTCGCGCCTTTCACGACCTGTTTTCGGATGGACTGCACCGCCTTCTTCTCTAAACTCGACAGCTGTGGGGCCTGTGATGGACCGCCTCCTGTCTTAGCTTGCTCCTTGCGAATGCTGGCTACTTTGTGCTTCAGTTGACTTTTGAAGTCGGACCACCGCTTTCGGCAGTTCTCTCCAGAACGTCCTTGTCCACCGACTGCATTCACGATATCGGAAATTTGCTGCCATCCGCGTTTTTTGCGAAAATTCGCTTCGGCAGTGTTTGCGGGGCTCTCCCGGTAACCTCTCCGCTCGGTCGTTGCTTCTTGCAGCGTCTCGAGTTCCGCCGTAGACCAGTTCGCCGCGCGTTTTTGTGCTGCGTTAGAATTGATTGCATTCCAAGTATCAGCTTCTCTTTATGCTGTTGTATGCTATCTTTATAATTGCCACTCAACTTAAATATCGATTGGTCAAGGCTGCTTGAAACGCTTTGGCGGCAAGATCAATTATATGATGCGAATGTGGTGTCTGGCCGGTGGAGTTCTCTTGCACTTTTTGTGTTGCTTCTGCGTGCGCCCTAGGCGGCCATCGCCAGAACAGTTCTGGCTGGTTGGGGGGGGGGGTGCTCGCCAGCTTGAGTCTTTCCCCGCGGCGGCCACTGGTTGGCTGGGCTTGCGTTTTTGTGTTTTTCTTTTCTAGCCCCATTCAGTCGGATCTGCTCGGCGGGCGCGCTGATTGGCTGAGAGGTCATTTTGTCACGTTATTGGCGTGGTGACTACAACCCTCAAAAGGGCCGTTTTGACGAGAATTGTCGTGAAGTCGTTGTAGTCCAAAAGTAATTTCGAAGTCAATTCTTGCGAAGCGGATTGTGTAGCGGAGCACTTGGCGTATAAAGGCAGGGGACTGCCGTAAGCTAATTTATTGTCGTTATTTATATGATAATTGATTAATGTCAATACAAAACTTATAGCGTTCTGGGGCACTGGCGGCTGCAACAATGGTTTTGAATGTAATTGGAGTTATGAAGTCAAGCAGTTGACAAAAGAGGCAGTGGCGACGCAGCGTGGTAAGTGATGGCGGTGAGCACAGTAATGGCAGTGAGTAGCAAGTAGACAGGCAGACAAGTAGTGGTGAGATTGGGCGTTAGCCCGCGGCAGTAAACAGTGGAGCAAGAGTGCGTAGACAGTCTGGCCCAGACAGAGGGGGCCGTGGCGAGAGATAAGAAGGCACGAGGCAGACAGGAGAGAGAAGGAAAACAAGAGGCCACGAAGGATCGCCAGAACGAAGGAAGGCGACGAACGAAAGGCCAGAAGGGGGGGAAAAAACCCCAGCCCGCCGCCAGGCGGGTTAATAAAGGAGCGCAGGAGGGTTAACATAATATATGCGGAGAGTTATCATTGGCTGGCGCGGGAAAACAAGAAACAGAAATTATCGATCGCGCGAGACCCTACAGGCGTACGCAAGGTTTACAAAGTACGCAGTGATTTAGCAATTGGTACAGATTAGTTGCGCGCTACTACAAGTAAACGTGAGAATACACAATTGGAAATTTTAAATGAGAAATTGTAAGGGAAATTGTAGTCCAACGGCCCTTTTGCGGGACCATTTAAACAGCAACGTCACAATTTCTTATGTTTGGCGTTTCTCTCTCTCTCTCGCTGTCGGCCCCTCTACCCTGTTTATGTGGTAAATAGTGCTCATGCCTGGCCCAGCCCGCTCCCCGCGTTGCGCCCCGCGCCTAGCTCTTCAAACTAAACTAGCGATACTCAAACGAGCCGTATCGACGGTCTCTTTCTGCGAAGACTCAATTTATTGCGAGCAAAATAAAGCAGTCAAGTGGTGACGATATTCGAACGAGCCTCACAGCTTCTGGCACCGGTAAGACACCGAGTTCATTCGCTTTTCAGCTTTTCCGAGGCCTTGCCGTAGCAGTGGTTCCATTGCTAGAGCGTCTTCACGCCTGTGACTGTGACCACTGCAGCACAGCAGCGTTGTATATTGTGTATTATTGTAGTACTGTACCGGTTACTTTATATAGTGTGTGCAACCTACAGTATCGAAACTAGAAGCACTTGAGAGTGTCACACCACCTCGAGCCGCAGCGTGAACTCTGAGTGTCACAACACCAAAGGGATCGAACTATTATTGCAGAGCGTCGTCACGCCTGCTCGTATCCATAAAAGTACAGACAGAGCGTCACTACGCCTGTTATATTACGTAAAACATATTGTACTCGGGACTGGGCACCCAAACCGACCCGGGTTGCGACACGAATGTATATTTGAGGAGCAGTTATCAGGTCGGCTTGATAAGGCGGTCAGCCAGTCTCAGAGTATGGGGACATAAAGTACCGATGACGGTGGAATCTTCATTAATACGCTCGTAGAAAGGGATTTCACTCGATCAATGTTCAGGCCGTATGTAGTGCCAATCTCGCATTTACAAACGTGGCCTGGCAGTAGCCACGACTCCATTTTTCAACAATCTGCACTAAAATATATCCTCGCGGATGGGACGGTCGCTGGCTTTTTAGTTGGAGATGCGGGCTACCCACTCCGACCGTTTCTGATGACGCCATTTAAAGATCCACAGACGAATTCCTAGCAAAATTTCAACCGGCGACTGAGCAAAACGCGCGTGCCAATCAAGAGGGCGTTCGGTGTTTTGAAAGCGAGATTTCGATGCCTTGATCACAGCGGAGGAGCTTTACAGTTCAATCCGAGTAAAGTGTGCAACATCATTGTTGCATGCTGCGTGCTCCACAGCCAGAGCCATTCCTCTTCCACCTGAACATCAGCCGCTAGCCATGGAAGCAACTTCTGAAAATGAAGCCGCACTGGCTGAAGACACCGCTGCTGGTCGAACAGAAAGGTAGCGGATAATGAAGCTACTCCTACCGTGACTGACTTAAACACAATTGGTGTTTTCTGCTATTTAAAATTCAAACTAACAATTTTCGCTAGTGTTTGATATTTTCAGTCTTTAAATTCACTCGAAATATACAGTAAAATGCGAAGTTTTTGACTGAATGAATTCGGCGCTGTGCATTTTTACAACTAAAGAGTGACTTACGACAGGTCCGACCTGTCTTAGATTTACGGCGGGACTTAACAAGCCGAAGTGACTTACGAAAGTTTCACCGAACGCAAATTTACGCTTGCGCAATGATTTAAGAAGTGTAGTAGACCTTGTGATTCCCCGTTGAAATCTCGCTATTTATTCTCCAAATTGTGCTAGGCCTAACTGCTTTATCTTATTAAACTATCACTGAATTGTCTACTTCCAATAGCGTTGTCTGTTTCGAGCTACGATTTTTCCTAGAAATCCCTAATTCACGTGATTTCCTAGTGTCACGTTATTGGCGTAGAGGCTATGACCCTTAGAAGGGCCGTTTTACGAGAGTTGTCGTAAGACGTAGTCCCAAAATGAATCGAGTCAATTCTTGAGAAGCGGATTGTGTAGCGGAGCACTTGGCGTACAAGGCAGGGAACTGCCGTAGTTAATTTATTGTTGAGATCAATATTCAAATTGGTTAATGTCAATACAGAACTTATTGCGCTTTGGGACACTGGCGGCTGCAACAATGGTTTTGAATTGAAGGTGAGTTAGAAATTGCAGTCAAGTGGCAGGCGAGTGATGCAAGGCGATGCAACGTGGTGAGTAACGGCGATGAGCACAGCAGAGGCAGATGCGTAGTGGTGAGATTGGCGTTAGCCGTGGCAGACAGTGGCAGGCAGTGTAAACAGGCTGGGCCAGACAGAGGAGCCGTGGCGAGAGATAAGGAGGCTCGAGACAGAAGGCAGGCGAGAGAAGGGAGGCAGACAGAAGGCCGGAGGAGAAGTGAGGAGCCCGCCGCCAGGCGGGGGTTAATAAAGAGCGCAGAGGGCTAGCAATATACACGCGGAGATTTTTCATTGGCTGGCGAGAGAACTTGAAATTATCGATCGTGCCAAAATTCACAGACGAGCGCAAGGCCTACCAAATACACAGTGAATTAGCAGTTGATACAGATTATTTGCACGCTACTACAAGTAAACGTTAAAATAAACTATTGGAGAAATTAAAATGAGAAATTGTAAGGGAAACTATAGTCCAACGGCCCTTTTGCGGGACCACTTAAACTAGCAACGTCACACCTAGAAACCTCGTGATAGCGTGTAGTGCCCCAGCGGTAAGACACTGTTTTTTTTCTTATTCAATTCGAAATGTCTGCGTTTTCCGAGGATCAAGCGTGTCCAGCGGTAGCGAATTTATTCCCCTAATGCCTAATTTCTTAGCGCCTAATAAGTTTTATCAGCCTGCACGGCTTTCTTGGGGTCTGCACGACCTTAAATCTCCCCTTTTATTCTCCTGTTCTGGGTCTTCACGACCTTTAAGTTCTCTGTATCCTGACTCCTAGTCCTGGGTCTCCACGACCTTTAGTTCTCCCTATTCAGTAAAGAAATAGCGAAACAAGTCTTAGCGGAAGTTTTTGAACTTTTGAACTTTTAAACTTTTGAAATTTTGAACTTTTGAACTTCAAATTCTAAGAGTTATTAAGCAGTACCAGAGAACAAGTTATTTATTTTTCCAGCCTAAACTGCTTCCTAATATAGTAATTTACAAGAGGAGGAGGGTGAGCAACATACGTTTAAACAAAAAAACAATGGAATTTATAACAAAATAACGTTTTAGAACAAAATTATACAATAAATTAAAACAAAAGGGGAGAAATTTGCTGATTGGTTGGGATACAATGCACATGGTTAATTACTATAAGTAGAATGATTAGGTTATTTATACATGTACAACCCTGCCTCAGAAGCTTATTAAATCTATGAAAGACGTCTTAACTGATGATTTCACCGAAAATTTTACATCATGGCGCCAACGTAAGTTCGAATTTAAGGATACGCAAGCGTTATAGAACGGGCCCAAAAACTCTACCGTCAAATTTACGATTTGACTTATGCATTTTTGTCAAGAATTTTGGAGATAGCATTAACTTGCAGTCGATTTCCTTTTAAATAATTTTGGTGAAATTTAATAAAAAGATGTGACGGCTCGTCTACGGCTGTGCGATCGAGAAAGGAAAGTTATACTTTTTTGATATTTTATTTTTTTCAGACGATCTATTTTTGAGACGATGTACGCAAACAAAAGAACGAGATAGAGAAAAAAGAATTGTATCTTTGGGCTTGACAGAGACATATTTAGTTAATTTTAGTAGGTTCATTTATGGGACCAATTCAAATTCATGATAGTTTCTATGATAAAAACAAGTCTAGAGAAGAAAACAGATTTAATGTTGTTACAGTTTAAACCAAAGCCCATGCATACTCAGCCATTTATAGCAAGAGCTTTTTGATTAGGTGCTGAAGACTTCAAGATTTCTAAAACAATTTGTAATAAGATTTTGAATCCAGGCAGTTGATAAAAACTTAAAATCGCTTGAACACAATTTTTTTCTGAATTTTCTGAGTAGCTACACTGAAGCTATTTTAATATACTCTGGGCTAAAAGGTATCTCGTCAGGTACTTTAACTCGTCGCGGCTCTTTGGCCATCGATTTCATTCAATATCGAACGTAGAAATCGCCATCCACGCTGGCCAGAGGTGTCGGCACGAGGGCGAACTTCATCAGACTACACAGCTGCAGGTTCTCGTTAAACAGAACAGATTGACAGTCGGATTTGCATAGCAACAGACAGTTTGCTGGGCTGCTGGCATTGGCATTCCAGTAGGCAGAGACGGAGCTCAGCACGGAGACGTACTCTCGGCTGGATCGCTTGAAGAAGTCCGAGACTGGAAATAAAACAGAAAGAAGTAGAAAACTCTTTTGAAAAGAAGCATAGAAAAGAGATGAACGATGGAAATACGGATTCAAACAGGAGCTGTAGTGGGGAGCCTAATTAGCTACCTAGGAAAACCCCACCAGTTGGCCTAACCAGTGTTGCAGTCTACCCCGCAGGCAAACTCAATTAATGCATCATATTGCCTTAAGCTCTTAAATTATGAATATTCAGGGCTTAACTGCTGTAATACACATGCGAGCCCGTCATACTTCTGTTTGCCTAGCGTAAAGTCTATTGCAACTTTGTCTGTTGCAATTGTCTTCCTATTCTGAATAAGATCTGATAGGACTGGCAAAATAATTACAGCAGCAGAGCGACAGCTATGAAATCATTTTCCGAGTCGATTGTTATTAAATATTGACACTAAAGATACGAATTCTATAGATGCCGATTGTCAATAATCTACCTAAGAAAGAGATCATAAAGGAAAAATAAACTTTAGGCAAATAAGCATTGTAGAAAAAATACTTAACTAAAGACTACAGACTATTTAATTGGAGTTAAATTGAAGGAGCAGGAGGAGCAGTAAGTGGGCGCAGGGCCCAAACCGATATATTTATAGAACATTTAACTTTGGGGGGTTGAGCCCAGAATAATAAAGAGAGGGGGTGGAGTGCGCGACTGAGGAAAGAGACGAGAACGGAGAGCCAATCAGAATGCAGCAAGGGAGAGAGAGATAAGAATAACAAGATTGAGCTAGACAGAGAGAGAAAACGGAGTAAACAGAGACAAGTGAAGGTGAATTAAGAAATGACTAGGAAAGTCGCGACTGCTCCTCCTGCTCCTTCAATTTAACTCCAATTAAATAGTCTTTAGTTTAGTATTTTTTCTACATGGCGCCCAATGTAAAATAATTTAGTCATTATAAGTCAATTCAGTAAGGCTGGCAAAGGCCATGCCATCGTCGTAGCCCTCCACCAGTCTCCTCGTCTCATCGTTCGTCGACTGCGCCCTCCCATCTCGTCAACTGTCGGCCGGAGCAGTCTCATCCCATCTCATCTCGTCTCGACTGTCTGCCGGTGCTCCATCTACATGTAGTCGTCGCTCATCGTCTGCCGGGGCTGCGTCCTGCGGTGTCCTCGGTCTCTCTCGGTTCAAATTCTCGGCCGGGGCGCCGCGGGGCTCGCCTGCCGGATCGTCTCGACTCTCTTCCCTCATCGTCTGCCGGGGGTGCGTCCTGCGGTGTCCTCGGTCTCTCTCGGTTCAAATTCTCGGCCGGGGCGCCGCGGGGCTCGCCTGCCGGATCGTCTCGACTCTCTTCACTCATCGTCTGCCGGAGGTGCGTCCTGCGACCTGCGGTGTCCTCGGTCTCTCTCGGTTCAAATTCTCGGCCGGGGCGCCTCAGGGCTCGCCTGCCGGATCGTCTCTTCGCTCATCGCCTGCCGGATCGCCTCGTTAATTCGTCATTCAATTTTTTCTTTCACAATGTAAAAAATTAAATTAATTTAATTTTTTAAATTAACGGGAGGGTAAAAGCGCCTTATTTCAGTTTTTTCATTGGTTATACTCGTAACAATTTATTCATTAAAATCGCACACGTGAAATTTCTTGGTCAAATTTGCATTCACTCTAGTCTCCACAGGTTTTGTATTGAAATTCTTAGTCGTATTTGTACACCATTGTTAAATTTGCTTTAAAGTTGTTTCTTGAACTCTAATTCAAATTTCTATTGGTACTCGAAAATTCAAATTGGGGGAGTGTCGCGACTTTCCTAGTCATTTCTTAGTTCACCTTCACTTGTCTCTGTTTACTCCGTTTTCTCTCTCTCTCTGTCTAGCTCAATCTTGTTATTCTTATCTCTCTCTCCCTTGACTGCATTCTGATTGGCTCTCCGTTCTCGCCTCTTTCCTCAGTCGCGCACTCCACCCCCTCTCTTTATTATTCATTATTATTATTATTCATTTAAGACATTAAATAGTCTTTAGTTTAGATTTGGTAGCTAAATATGTCGTGTCTGTAGTTAACACTATGGTTGTGTCTATAGCACAATAATAATAAATAAAGGGAATAAAGGAGAAGAGAGGAGGCAATGGGGTGGAGAGATCAAATAGGAGAGGAGAGAGGGGAGGGAGAGGGAGATGAAGTAGGAAAGGAGAGGAGAGAAAGAGAGGAGAGAGAAGGGAAGGGAGAGGAAAAGTTGAGAAAAGAGAGAGGAGAGGAGAGAAGATGAGATGAGAATAGAGACCTGAGAAGAGAGAGGTGAGAGAAGAGAGCTGAGAAGAGGGAGGTGAGGAGGAGAGTTGAGAAGAGAGAGGTGAGAGAAGAGAGCTGAGAAGAGAGAGGTGAGAGAAGAGAGCTGAGAAGAGAGAGGTGAGAGAAGAGAGCTGAGAAGAGAGAGGTGAGAGACAAACCTATGGACCGGATTGCTATTGTGAAGTTTTAAAGGACCCGAGGGCCGGATAGAGAGGCTTTGCGGGTCGCATGTGACCTATGGTCTATAGGGCTCTAAGAGTACCGAAGTGGCTCACATTCATATTTCAACTCGTAGACAGAGTTGGCCCACGCGCCGCCGCACTCTTGGGAAGAGTTCCCAGTACAGGATGAGCCGCATGTTGCCAGGCCTCGACTGCCGTAGCTCCAGCCGCAGTAGCACTCCCGGCCCCCTTGAATGCCCATGTAAGGAAAGCCTCCCAGAGAGCAGATGTCGCCGCAGAGCTCCAGAGTCATTGAAGAAGACAGAATGACGCAGTGAGCATTCGAATGCACGGAGAAGCTTTTTAGCAAAGTGACTCCCTTCAGTCCGGGCAGATCGCGTGGCGAACTGCCGTCAGAGTAGCAGCCGAGGTAGCTGCGGCTGTGCAGCCTGCCTGACAGACTCCTCTCTGCTAGGAGCAGAAAAGATAGGGCTAAAGCGGCCGCTTTGAGAAGAATAGCTGGCATTGTGGCTTAGCAAGATGCGAGAGGAAGCGACGCCTGATTTTAGACTTTTATAGGCTTTGGACTTGCACTATTAATGTGCGGTTCTACTACTAAGAGTAGAACTGTGAAATGAAAATGCATAATATTTTCTTCGGAAGCAAAGAATATGCTCTTAGGATGATAATGCTTCTAAGTGAGCTTTAATTCTTCAAGGGGCTAAAACATTTGATGGGTTGCTGAGAATCGAGAAATCGGGAACACCTTAAATGCTCTTGATCGGGCAGCACAACTTACGCGCATGCATTTTTAAAGGGGCTTAACTAACAAGAGCTCAGAACTTCAAATAAAAGCTTTAAGAACGTCAGCTACTCGTAGCTCTTCAATCGTAGAAGATCTCAACATTGTTAAGGAATTTTTGTCTTCAAGTCGAAGCTGTACATTTGAAAGGAAATGTGAAGCACTTCTGCAGTAGGGATAGGCAATGAAAGCAATGAAGGATTAAGGAGTGTGCAGCTGAAGTACCGTTGAGGTGATTTTGTATGCTTGATAATAAAGACAAACAAGACAAAAGGCTTATGAGAAAGATTATTGAGCAAAGCCAGTAGCGACTCTTTGGTGTCTAATTTAGCAAGAGATATCGTACATGTAGTCACCTTTAGTGTGCATCCAAACATACTAATTATATACCAACATCGAAGTTTTACGAATCGACTAATGTACAGTGACGGTGAATGTCATCATACAACACAAATGAGCTTTTTTACTCTTCAATACGGTACATGCATCAGCAATGATCTGCAATAACTCATTTTTCACTTACTTTACCTACTTTGCAATGCTCTATTCAATTAATTCAGCTACTAATCTCATCTACAAAAATCATGATTAATTTATCCTGCGATGAATTCCTCAAAGTACGAGTGGGAAAATTATATGGCTACTATGAGTAGCTGAGTATAAAAACCCTCATATAAAACCAGACACCTAAATGTGCAGATATTTCCGTATTACAGTAAATATGCTTCATGGGACTTAAAAAAACCACTATTCCCTACCTCAAATTTCTCAATACCGCAGGTATACTTGAAAATATTGATTTTTTATTTGTAGTATATGGCAATTCTTATCCAAGGACACGAGACTCTTCAGCTCTTTCAGGCGATTTTTCGTGGCAAAAGTTTAAGGCTACATTAAAAAAAAATAGCTTAAAACACGAAAGCTTTCATACCTAAATATACTGACTAATTTTTTCTTATCCATGGGGCATTTACTGGTCCAGAGAGGTAGCATTAGCAGCTCTTAAAATGGACATGAAAAAATTAATGGGGCATTTATTCAAATATCCCAATGCCTCTTTCTTTTACTCCTAGCAACTCAGACTAAACCAATTCAAGTAGAGTGCTGCATTACTAACACAGCCAATTAAAGAAAATCTTTCCAGTCTTACTGCAATTTCTGGTTTTGAATGAAGCGTCATGAATTAACAATAGACTTAAAGAATGGCCCCTCTTCAATGCATCACTAAATTTCCCCTTTTGTTACGCTTGCATCCTTCATGGTTACGAAGAGAATCAAACAAAAAAGGCCTCTCACAGCCAACTACCTGGACATGAAATATTCACCTAACCGACAACACAGTGGCTGCACCCTAAGCAGCTGAAGATGGAGCTGCGAAATGTTAGTCGGAGGCCTCACAACTTGGCAAAACAAGAGAATGAAAACAAAAGAAGCCTTTACTTCCAAGCCTAACTACTTTATAGTAATATTATAGAGTTGTAAGGGCTGAAAATCAAAGAACATGAGAGTAGTGAAATAGTGCGTTGAAACCACTAGCAGACGGTTTACAAGTTGGTGGATGTCTTTTAAATTGCAGTTTGCAGTGTGGATTCCGCACACGTACAATAAGCTAAAAGTCTGTCTCAATTTTGGATGCTGAAGTAGAGCAACTAGTAAGGATATTAAGTGAATTAGTTAGGTATTTTGTTTCCAGTGCCGTCTCCAATTGCAAGTCTTCAAGCGTCAGTAACGAACGTAAAAGTCGCCATCCATTCCAGCCAGGGCTGTTGGCACCAGGCCGAACTTGATGAAGCTGCACAGCTGATATAGCGGCGAGAAAATTACCGCTTGGCAATCGGCGTTGCACCCGAGTAGGCAGTGGGCAGCTGTGGTGGCAGTCATATTCCAATAGACTGAGTGGCTGCTGAGCACGGCGATGCTGGCTCGTTCGGCGAGTTTGAAAATTGTCGGGTCTGAAAAAATCGAAAAATGAGTTTTCGTCTTTTAAATCTACGGTATCTCTAGAGCAGGTGTCTGCAAAATTTTTACCCCAAGGGCCAGATAAAGAACCTGCAGCATGGCAGCATGACTGCCGGCGAGAGGAAGGGAAGAGAAATAGGAGAAAGGAGAGGCGAAGGGAATAAAGGAGAAGAGAGGAGGCAATGGGGGTGGAGAGAAGTAGGGAGATGAAGTAGGAAAGGAGAGGAGAGAAAGAGACGAGAGAGAACTGAAGGGAGAGTAAAAGTTGAGAAAAAGAGAGAGGAGAGGAGAGAATATGAGATGAGAATAGAGACATGAGAATATAGAGGTGAGAGAAGAGAGCTGAGAAGAGGGAGGTGAGAGAAGAGAGCTGAGAAGAGAGTGGTGAGAGAAGAGCTGAGAAGAGACAAACCTATGGGCTCTATTGCTATTGCGAAGTTTTAAAGGACCGCTATGTACGCCAAAGGCGCTATGTACTTTACCAGCTGTTTGGGTAGGAAGCAGACAAAAAGACCCCTTTATGAATAGCAGAGAAGTCCATTGCTGAGTCTTAGCTCAGCACAACCTACGGCTATATTCGAGAGCGTAAACCGAATTGGCACTGGGTCCGCCGCACTGTTGCGAAGAATTTCCCAAGCAGTTGTGGCTGCAAGCTCCGCTAGCCGCTAGGCCGTGCCTGCCGTAGCTCCAGCCGCAGTAGCACTCCTGGCCCATCTGGACGCTCATGTTGGAGAACCCGCCGAGCGAGCAAATGTCGCCGCACCGCTCCAGAGTCGCCGCGGTGGAAAGGACGACGCAGTGAGCAACCGAGTGCACCGAGTAGCCCTGCAGAGCAGTGACACCCGCGAGTCCCGGGAGGTCTCGAGTCGTCGAGTCCGCGTAGCAGCCCAGGTATCTGCGAGTGTAAACTCTGGCAGGCTGACTGCTTCTAGCTACTAGTAGCAAGCAGATCAAAGCTAGGGTTGTTAGCTTAATAACGACGACTCGACTCTGCATGGTTTGACAAGCAGAAATTCCTAAGGAGAATAATAGCTATTTGGGTTAATTAACAAGCAAGCAGAAAAGTTGCAGACATTTTATGCTTGCAATTCTATTCTCTGAGCTAACATGATTGGTAAATACCCAGCTCTTACGGACCAGTTGCAGTTTATATCTATCTAATTCTCTACTATAAGTAGAAAATATGGTACCATTGTTATAGAGGAGAAGTAAGCTTGTAAAAGTACAAGCAATTTGGTATAAAAATCACTACTCGGAGGAGAGGGTTGTTGACACCGCGGTGCAACAACTTTGCTGACACCATGACCATCCCACAGCCAGCAGGCAGTGAGGCAATGCTGCTTATTCTGTGTTCATATTTTAGGCAAACACCATCTCCTCCGTTTGGGTTTGAATCTCACGATAACGGTGCACAGAATCGAACCAGGGGTCGTAACGCGATACTTGGCCTAGTTATTATTTATTAAACATATATTCAAGTTAAAAAAAACTTTTTTTAAATATAATCATTGTCCATATAGTCAGTCCAATCACTAAGTCAAATAATTTGTTGAAATATGTACAGATTAAGACACGATCCAATTAAGACACAAGCTCATGTACGGGTAGCAGTAGCAGCTGCATGCTTACTCAAACTCATCCGCATATACAAGGGCTCTTCTACATGTATATTTGATCCGGAACACCAGAACAATAGTTAGTGCATCAGAAAATCGTTTCAACTGTATCACTAAACGTTTCAAGATCATTTTTTTCTTCTCGGGTTTGCTCAGATCTGTTTTGGTTACACTCGAGTGTAAAACGCGCCAACCGTTTCCTTTAAAGCATCCGGTATCCCAGTGAACTTCAGCAGGTAGCAGATTCCATTCTGCTCAGAGTAGAGCACAGCCTGGCATCTCGTGGTGCACTGGATCAAACAGTCGCTGGGTCTGGAAGCACTCACTGCCCAGTGGACAGTGAAATTACTTGACACCGATATGTAGGCCGGGGGCGATTTTTTGAACAGGTTGGAATCTGAAAGTTTAGTAGGAGTAGGTAGGACAGGCCTACTGCACTTCGTGTAAAATATCCGATTTGATTTCATATATTAAATAGAAGAAAACTCACGGATATACTCGAGCGAGTACACGGAGTTGGCATGTTCGTCGCCGCACTTCAGTGCCGAATTCCCAGTACATTTCATGCTGCAGCTGTGCTCAGGTCGGGAGCCGAACCGGCCGTAGGTCCAGCCGCAGAAGCACTCCCGACCGAACTGCAGTCCAATGTAGGCGAAGCCGCCAGCGGAGCACAAGTTGCCGCACAGTTGGGGAGTCATCTTGTTGGAATCAACGCAGTGCTTCGAACCAGACACGGTGTACCCGTCCAGAAGACTCACTCCTTTGAGTCCGGTCATATCCCTGTCGGCACTGTCGTGAAAGCAGCCGACATAGGCAAGGCGAACCAGTCTGCTCACAGCGCCACCACTGAGCAGCAAACTGATGAGGCAGCAGCAGGTGATGACGGAAGCTGAACGCATCGTGCAGGGCCTTCAGCTTCTCAACTACCGCTTGCAGAGTTGTATTTAAATTGTCTCGACTATTGACATCAGCAACCAGCTCAGATCAGCGGTCAGTAAAGGCGAGGCTGCAGTGTGTGCCCGGGAGTCCATTAGCAGATGGATTATCAAACAGAGCAGATCATTGGTCTTTCTGCCGGGAGTTCTATAGCCAATACAGACAGGCAGATATCTGATAAAAGAGCTTTATGCACTTGTGTAAACATTTGCGTTTTGCAAACAACTGTTACCAATTCCTGATGCGGGTCTAAAAGCTACTTCTGCTTCCGACAAAATTGCAATTATCACTGATGTAATGCAAATTGGAAAGCAACTAGCTACAGCTACAGATATGCATTACGCCAACAAAATGAATAGAAAAAACCCATAAATTTCAGTCCAGTTGGATTGAAGGGAAGAGGATTGTTTGAAAGTCAGCGTGCTAATTTGTTCGAATCTTTTATTTAATTTATTGTAAATCATGGGACAAAATATGAATATACGCATGATACAACGTGTGTCTACTGACGCATTCTGTCGTGACTTTGTTGAGGGTGCACGACGGTAGGCAGGGGGTTGTATTAGTGGAGCAGGCTCCGTACGTATCATTACCATGCCTTGTTTGAGAAGTACGTAGTAATGTAGTTCACTCGGGCCACTATAAAATATACAGCGAGTGAAGGTTTTAACTCCAAACAAGCACCGACGACTCTTATTACATATACTACGAAATAAAATATATTGTTCTTATTTCCAGTTTTGATGGGTTTCGACCTTTCGGCCCCCTTGTGGGAAAGCCTTCGGGCCTCAGGTCTCAGAAATAAATCAATTAGAGTCCTGCCCCCCCCCACTCCATGGTAGCTTGATCTGTGGCGAGCAGTCTAGGTCCTATAGCTAAGAGAGGGACAGCAAGAGACAAGCAGGGAGAATTTTGAAGGTAAAGATCAGCCAATCCGCACATAAATTAACCCGCTGCCACCAGCCCGTACGTCCTGGCTCACCAAACCGGAACTTTCGAAATCGGGCTTCCGACTAGGTGGGGCTTTGCACTTACCTGCCAACTAGTGTCTTTTTGCTGTCAATCTCGAAGTCATACCCGATGATAAGGGACACTGCTGGGACTTGATCGCATTGGCCATGCAGGTACAGAGGGGACTTGTGCAGAGTAGCTAAAGGTACTATTACATTGCTAAATACGAAGAATTGTACTTTTGGCCTTCAACGCGCCAACCAGCCTCTCATAGCGCTGATGATAGGCTAACTCGAACTTCAGAGACCGCATGATTCATTACCCGAGCCGCTTGGCGAACCTAGAGTGCACAAAGCACATCTCTGGCGCCGATTCTGCACTACTGGCAGTTTCGCTAACTGATTTGATAGATTGATCGACTGAGAACTGCCTTGCCATTGGTCCACTGTGATCGGCGCCTACTAGCTTAGCTACTCATCTGAGCCATCGGCGAACAAAGAAATAAAACCGATAAAAATAACTGTTAGATTTAACCTTCTCCTCAGATCATTTTACACTTCAGATTGAATTGGAGTTTTAGACTACTAGCAGTATTATTGAATGACTTCTGCCTCAGTGTAGAGATCTTCAAACACAGTAGCCTACTAAAAGTAGTAACATAAAGTTATGAATACAAATTTAAAAATAGCTATGTGTCATACTCTATTTTTAGTAATACCAGTCATATCACGCAAACAGCGAGTGGCTATGCTATTGTTCGAAAAAACCGGTTCTCGACATCTATTTTTAGAACTTCCAAATATGGTAAATGTTAACCTGAATGTAACCCAAGTCTCACCCCTTTCTATTCAAAAACACCACCTGTCAAATAATAAAATTCCTTTCGTGAACTCATCAAAAAACCGGTTTTGAGCTCAAGGTCGACTCAAGGCCGAAAAATTGTGTATAAATACAAACGCAAAATCTGAGCTGAAATCTCAGACTCGGAGCAGCCTCCAAAGAGGCTATATCTCTGAGGAAGAAATAAAAACCAATTGGTAAGCTTTGTTCAAGTCTTTATTATTTTGATTATTGAGAGCGATTATTATTGCCGGCCGTTACTGTTCAGTTGATTTTATTGAGTCTATAGTTTGAGGCCTCCCTTTTCCTAAAGGATTGAATAGGATCTGCGGACCGATTCCGATACCCTTAGAGGATTATTGAGTTGATTGATTTTGGTTATCCTAGATTAACCGATAGGAGCACACGACTCCGATTCCGTTAGTTCTAGAAGAAGACGCCCTTTCTGGAGGACCTCGTATTGTTATAGAAGTTGATTCTGTTACTAGGCGCATCGTTGACATTGATTCCGGCACTCGAGAATACATTGAATTCTGCACTTGAAGAAATGCTGCGACGTCGAGTTAATTGTTACGCTCTCACCTTCGGCCGACTCTAGACTTCAAGAAGACCACCCCGGGAGGAACAGCTCCACGGAGACGAGCTCTACAGACACGCGCGACAAAGAAGAGGAGCCCGCAACAGTAAGTGATCACTGATTTTGTTCCCAGGCTTAAGTGTCTGGAAGTGGGAGTTTTCGGGAGACTGATCACCTCCCGAATCAACTCTTCATCAGCAACAGCACTACTGAACAAAATGAGCAAAATTGTGCGCCTAATCCAGCTACTGAAACAGGGGACAGACAAGGGATCACCCAATCAAGCAAGTCTAGATAGCCTCTCACCCAACCAATCAGAAACTCAACAGCCGGAGACCAGGTAATCCACAGTGACCGAATCGGCTTGATGCTTCGCAGCTGTAGACTCGGGATGATGCTGATGTCACAATCTTCGCTGATAGCTAGCAGGTGATGCTCTTCACTTTGATGTTCACTGCTGATAACCGGGGGGATTCGTCCTTGATGATGATGGGGGGAAGTCGCAATCCAGAGAAGAGACGGTCAGTTCCTGGCCGGTGGAGCCAAGGGTAGCACCCGGTCGCAAGAAGGAAGGGTGGTGACCCGGTTGAAGTCCGAGCGGGCGAAAAACACCGGTTTAAATAGCCGCCAACTGGACCGCAGTTTGTTATAATGGAACACGTCGATTCTGATTGGCTAAGCCGATTTGTTAAAATGAGCGCCGAATTTTCTGATTGGATGAGCTAGTTGCCACCCAAAATCACGTGACCGGGAGATCCTATCAGTTCCCACAGGGTCGTAAAAACATGACAGGTGCGGCCATAAATCACTCAAAATCGCAGCAAAATGATTTATTACTTTTCGCGTAGAATTGACAAAAATGAATGAAAAAATATACATTAGAAAGCTCTTATTAAATAGAAGGTGAATATAATGAAGAGAAATTGCTAATCGCTAATCCAAAAATACTTTTAGGGGTAAAACGCATAGCTTTCAGAGCTGTCACACGCTTGAGTGAACCCGAACAATAGGCTCTGACTTCATAAATCTGATGGCCTGTCAAAAAATGATGAGAAAAAAGCTATCATTCGCATCCCCTCAGACCATCTGGCGCCCGCCTCAACACTGAGTGAGGCGCAGGTGGCTGTCAGACCAGCTTCGAAAGCGATGATTTATGATCCAAAGAGCTGCGCTTATGTTATTATGACTACTAGTATGACCAAACATTATATCTAATATAGATGCTATGACAATTCGCAGAAAAAGGATAAAAATGCCCATTGCCCACTGTTAGTAGGCTAGTAAATTTAGAGCCCATGTGCTAACGCGGGATTTGGAAAAAAAGTGCGTCCTCATCATTTTTATATATAAAATGAACGCTTTTATCTTCTATTTTTAACAAACTCCCTTTTAAGTCAAAACAAGCGGGACTCAGTATTCAAATGTTTTTAGTATGTTTAAGTAATTCAGTATTCAAATACTGATACAGATGTAACATACGTGTCTAAATTGTTCCACAATTGTTCGAATAAAAAGGAGTTTGCTTAAATTATAAGGCTAATGGACAGTCGACGGCAAACAGTTAAATTATCATTAATAGTGAGAGTTAGTACGCGCTAGAAGTTGATAGTGCAAAGCACAACAGCTATTTAATATTTTACAAATAGTTACACTAACTGTTATCAGTCATAATTCGATGCTTTGTTTCCAAAATGTACAACTTTAAAACAAATATTTTGTGGGACATAAAAAGCATCGAATTCTCATTGACAGCAAATGAGATTAACATTGTCACCACCAAAGAAAAAATATTTCAACCTATTATAATATTTAACACCCACTGAGTGTCTGACAAAAGTAGCGTAACATCTCAAAACTTCAAATAAGAAAAAGTCCACTCCAAAGAAACTTAACAATATCCTTTAAGGATTATGAGATACGGGTCAGGAACTCGTGCTCCATGAGCTCGGCGGCTGACGGCCTGTTCCTGCGTTCCTTGGCGGTGCAGCGGCTGTAGAAATCCCTCAGCTCAGCGGATCGGCCGTCTGGCAGTGCGGGGGCGCCCATTCTTTCCATCCGCAGGGCCATATTTAGAAGGTTATTGGCATCCGCGAAGGGCCTCGCGCCGGAGGCCATCTGAAAGACCGTACAGCCAAAGGCCCAAATGTCCGACTCTCTGCTGTACATCGGTCTGCCTGCTTCGCCATCTCCGAGCATCTCGGGCGCCATGAAGTTCAAAGTGCCTTTGGGTTTCTGAGAGGAGCCTGAAATATGGCTGATGGACTCACTCAGCTTAATTGAAAGGCCGAAGTCGATTAACTTAACTCGCTCGCTGACCGGGTTCACAATGATGTTCGTGCAGTTGATGTCTCTATGGATCACAGGGGGCTGCTGGCTGTGCAGGTAGTGCAACGCACTGCAGATCTAAAAGACACCGCAAAGACGAAGGTAATAAAATCGCTTTTATTTAATTTACAATTTCTTATTAAAACTACAATACGTCCAGGTGTTTTTATCGCCAAAATGCATACGAAATTCAGTCATAAAAAGGTTTGCCATAAGGAATTCCCCCTGACAATGTTTTTCTGCCCTGCTACGGAGCAACACAGGGACACAAATTTCAAGAGCGGAGGCTAAAATTTTGCGAGAAATAACAGAAATACGTCGCCAGCCCTCCGGACTGTCAAGATATTCAACAATTTTGCCAGAAGGTTGCATTTTCCCATACACCCCTGTGCGCCAATCAGCACTGTGCCTCAGTGCAGCGTGGCCAAGCCTTCAAAGTTCATCAGCACATTGAACAAATGTGTCCGCATTAGCTTTGACTTCGCGTTGGTCATTGGACCTTCAACAATTGGCACCAGGTGACTATGGACACCCTATTGCGAATTACTTTGATGCCTGTGATCAACCCTCAACTGCTAGGTATCCTCAACTAATAGATGCGGTCTGCGGTCTACGTCGGTCTGACGGTGCTGCAACAAGGTGTCCATAGTCAGGGTACTATCCATCGGGAATCCCGGCTGCACCGAGGTGACGACGGAATGCTTAAGACTAGCTGAGGACGTCCAGCAGTTGAGGTTTGCCCACTGTCGAGGCTTCATCAGCGACATCAGAATAATTCGTAACAGGCGGTCCAAAGTCAACTGATGCCACCTGTTAAAGATGCAGAAGGTCCACCTGGGTGAAGGCCAATGATTTCTTGACTTAGCTGCAGGGGGCTCCGTGCATCGTTATCGCCCATTTCGCTAACCCCTGGCGACCACAGGCAGCTAGTGCTGCGGTGTGGCGCAGGGAGATCTAGTGGTGCCGGTGTCCGCAGCGCGGTCCCATTCCGGAGAGTCCAGGAGGTGGATTGTCGCTCGCTCGGTAACCCCTAGGTGGCGGACGAGCTGGCAGGGGTTCTAGAGCCTGAAAACGTCGGAGAGGTCCGGGTTTGGGCCGAGGTAGGTGAGCCTGTCCTGAGTAAAGACGGGGCATTCACAGATGGACCGGAGAGGCAGAAAGGGCATTCCTCGCTACGGAGGGGGTAACGATGCCTGGAAAACACAGACATGACCCGAGAGGGCCATGGTCACCGCCCTGATGTCCCTGCAGTTGAGTCCAAACAGGGCCCAGCGCAGGGCGGAGGAAGGACAAGGGACAGCCGCGTGAGATTGCCGGCAGTCAGGGGCGTTAGCCCACCTCTCTCTGTGTTTTGAAGCAACTCACTGGTTGATACGAGTGGTGAAAACGGCGGTGGGGGTGAGGGCTACGGGCAGGGGACCAGTAAAAGAACCGGTCGAGCCAGCCTTGGCCAGTCGATCGGCCAACTCGTTGCCGGGGTGGCCCGAGTGCTGGGGATCCACGTTAGGGACACCTTGTTAGAGGCGCCTAAGCGGTTGAGCTGCCCGATGCAGTCGAGGACTGTACGCGAGCAAATGGTGGTGCGCTCAAGGGCAAGGATCGCCGCTTGACTGTCTGAGTGGAAGATAATCTCCTTCCCCAGACGCACTGATTGTACAGCTCCATGGCGCAGGAGCTGATGGCGAGAACTTCGTTCTGGAAAACGGTGGAGCAGTGCCAGTGTAATAGGTGAAGGTCGCCACAGTTCTCCCTCCAGACACGATGCAGTAGCCGTAGCAAGAGGCGGAGTTGATTTGGGACCCATCAGTGAAGCAGTGTATTTCACGTGGTTTCCAGTTGTCCCTAGCCTCATGACATGGTGGAATGCTGATTTTGAATTTGAGCGGAGGGAAGAGCGTGGACGGGATTCCGTCCGCAGAGACCGCAGCTGTGTGCCCAGCCCTTGGTATGGTGAATGTAGGCTTGGAGGAGGTCTCTGAGATCCGCGGGTGATGGTCCAGTCGCAGTGGCGATAACATCGTCCGCGTAACCGACCTTCTGAACCGGGTCCGGATAGAGCAGCTCGTCCATGATCAAGTTCCAGAGAATCGGGCCGAGGACTCCACCTGGTGGTCCAGCTTTTTGGGCCTGCACAGAGCGGAGTGTCCCAGGAGGTGCGAGGTGGCAGTACGATAGGAGACCATGTACATGATCCAGTGGGTGAGGTGCTCCTGCATGCCCCGGGATTTTAGGGCCCGCCTAAAGGCCAATGATTAACGAAGTCAAAACTAATGCGGACAAATGTGATCGACGCTCTGATAAAATTTAGAGGATTGGCAAGGTGGCACTGAGACGTAGTGGGTATTGAATGCACTGCGCTTATGGAAAAATCCGACATTCTTGAAGAACTGCTGAATGTGTCAACGATTTGGAAGGCTGGTGACTTGATTCTTGTCTGAGAAAATGCGCAACAAAAAGTAAGGCCGTGTTTTTTAACTTCGTGTGTTTGTGTTGCTCCGTTCCGGCGCAGCAAAAAGTTGTCTATGAGGTATCCTCACTTGCTATCTATATAGTTCGATGGGTAGAAAATTCCATTTTCCCTATTAAGTTATTAAAAAGTGTTTATGTATTCACCTGTTTGCTGATGCCTATAATTGTTTGTTCTTCCAATGGCTTGTTGTCAATAAACTTTTCCAAGCTTTCACCATCCAGCAGCTCCATAAACACGACGACTGTCGCAGGCTTTGGCTGAACGATGCGCAAAAACTTGACTATGTTCGGATGCGACAGAAAGCACAGGTTGCTCTCTCCCTCAATAACTTTATCGATCTCATTTCTCATGGAGTCGAGCTGATCACCACTCTGTACCGGCAGTTTAACCGTCTTTGCAGCGCACTTGACGCCCGTGTCTGTGCAGATTTCGTGAACTCCCCAGCGTCCCCTTCCGAGGAGGCGGATCCGTGTCCAGTGCTCCACGAAAAGAGGTGGCTCAGATAAACTGCGTAAAAATAGCAAAATTCAGTTGCTGCTAAGAAACTAACAGAATCAATATTTTTTATTAAAAGAACTGTTATATCGTTGGAATAACAGTTGGATTTGCGCTACGAAAGATTCTAATAGAAGAATAAACTTACGACGTCCTCTGTGAACCCGAAAAGAAGAGCTCGTTGTCGTATCTGCCAGTAAAAAAATTAATTTTTCTTTGCAATTCAAGTTAAAACCAGGGTTAAGTTAAAACCAAGATAAAACCAGGGCAATCACTATATGAAATACTGAAAACTATAAGCTTAAATGCTTCTGAAAAACTATGTAAACTCACGTTTGCAGCAGCTCGATTAGCTTAAAATGTTTACGTTTGATAGCCAAATCCAAAGCAGTCATGTCATTTAGGTCCTTCAGACTCCAATTCGAACCTGAGTCAAGCAGAAGCCTAGCGATGGGAACAGCAGCGGTGGACGGCGCTAAGATCACGGCCCACATCAGAGGTGTGGCTCCATTACCATTCCTGGCATTGGCAGAGGCTCCAGCATTTAGCAGTGCAGAGGCTGCGGCCAAATTGCCACTTCCGGCAGCGAAATGCAAGAAACTGATTCTTCCTGAAGAAGAATTAGTCGGGTCGGCAAGCTGCAGGAGTCGCTCCCAGAGAGCTGCATCCCGGCAATCGATATTTCGAGCTGCCAACATTAGCCCACTAAAGTAAAAATCGATGGGCAGGTCGCAGTTACTTCGTGTTGCGATTTCTACCAGGCCTGCAAAGTCGCCAAAGTAAGCTCGTCGCCAAAGTCTCCATCGATCTTCGTCTTCCTGCAAAAGCAAGCGCAAAAAAGGCAGGAAAACTTTGGCTGCAGACAAAAAGACATGGCAAATGTTGCTTACCTGGTCTGTCAGACCAAAGATAGAACCATCCCCATCCATTCTCAGTCTCATCTCCCTGCAATGATGTTAGAAGAGCACGCTCTTAAGAAAGAAATCGCTTCATTAGTGAATTTTTACAACTAGAGAAAATCGGTTTCTAATTCGAATAATTTGTAACTTTTTCAAATGAATTGATACAAATTTGTTAAAGTGATGAAACTGAAATTTTTATTTTACTGAATTTATTAAGCATAGATGAACCAATATGTAATATTTTACACGATTTTCAAGAACTAAGTCAGGAGTAATTGCCAACTGCCGCACACGACTTACCGCTCAATTTCGCTCGCCAACTCTGAGTGGCCGTTGAGCACCGCCAGGTCCAGCGCCGTCCGGCCTTCAAGATCTTGCGCTCCAAGCAACCAATCGCCTTCACCTGAATTCACCTGTCGCAGCTGGTGCAGCAGGTGCTTTGCGCATCTCCAGCTGCCAGTCCGCGCCGCCTCCATCAGCGGAGTGGCGCCCTGCTGGTTCGGCAGCCACTTGGCCTCGAATGGTAGCAGTGCAAACAGCCTCAGGTGGTCCCGCCGGGCTGCCACGTGTGCAGCCGTGTCGCCTGCAAAGTCGGTTGCATATGGATCTGCACCTAGCTCAATCAAGTACAAAATGCACTTTTCAGCCTTCACTGGAGTGGCGGGAGTGTCGGCCACTCTCATGAGGACAGTGCCACCATATCGATCGGTCGCAGTCACAAGTTGGCTTGTTGCCGACCACCACACTTGATTGAAGTCGCCTCGCTTCACAGACTCAGTGACAGTCTGCGTATAGTTTTCTAAATCCGAATGATTTGAGCCTCCTTCAGCCATTTGTGTTTGTTTGTGGCCTGGAACACATAGGCAAGTGTGCTAGCAACGACAGTATTCTAGACTCAAATGGCTGGCTAAGATAAAACTTTTATAATAACTGGAAGCTGCAATTATGCACAATTGTTGGTTCATTGGAAAGGATCGCTAAAAGGCTTACAAACCCTTCCCTCCTGCCAAGCACAGTTCGGTTCTCAAGCATCTGCAGGAGAGACCCCTGCAACACAGCCTGGCGACGGCCGCTCAGTAAGCCGCCTGACAAATAAACGAAAATTTACATAAATTGTACGAAAAAAAACTTTTTACGAATTTACCTATGAGGTACGTAAAATTTACGTATGAGATATAGCGTTTTTCACGTATTTTTCACCAAAAGTTTGCGAATCTTTGAGGTAATATTTTTTCGTGTTTGTGCATTACATTGGGTGTTTCCTCCACTTTACCTTAAAATTAACAAAGACGAAAAAATAACACAAGACTGGTACATTTCTCAATTCATTTTTCTTAGCACTTATATGTAGCAGTTAATAATGTTAAATGTTAATAAGGCTTTGCTTCCTTTTCCATCTTGTTTCATTTGGTTTTGTGTCATACAGAAAGGTGAAACAATAAAAAAAAACGAACTCTAAGCCAGTGCATTAAATGCGATAAAATTGAGCCAATTCTCATCAAAGGTGTCGCTGTCGCTGCCAGAAGCATTTGCATCGATATCAGTTTCTGACTCGGTTGACTCAGCATTCTTGTCCTGCTTGTCAGCAGCTCCTGATCCTCCTCCTCTTGCAGAACTTCGCCTTTTGCCTCGTTCCTCCTTTGGCACTTGGACTGGTCAGACATTCTCTTAAGTGTCTTCACCAAGCCTCTTTAGAACATTGAGCTTTACTGTGGTCTTGCTTACTGAATGGCCTCCAACATTGTGCTGCTGATAACAATTTATCTGCTGATCAATTCTGGCACAAGTTAACATTTGATTGAGATATTGATTGGCAGTAACTTTCGAAAATTGATGTGCTCAACCATTTCTGACAACTTAGGAACTTGAACACAATGTAGGATAAGGGTCCAGTGATAATCCATACTGTTTAAATTTATCACCAGATTTGCTGTTCAGAAGTGAAGAGGCAACATGTACAAGCTACTGCCTTTCAGAACATGCCATCATTGCATGCAATGCAAAAAGTGGACTATGTAGTTCATAACAGTTTAGGTATTGAGGTAGAACATTAGGATAAAATGTACAAGCAATTGTTCTAGCAATAATTCAAATAAAAATCTATACAAAATAATTCAAAATTGGTATTAAAAAAATAAAATTCTAAGTATAACTATAATTCTAATATTTCATTTCAATGACTTAAATATTTCATGAAATATAATTGGGCACTAGTGTCTATAATTGCCTTATATAATATATTGAAGTTCAATGACAATAATAATACAAAAAAATTAAAAAATGTTTTAAGAATATATCAATTGTTTTTTTAGTTTTAAATATAAGGCAAGATCCAAAAATCAGGGGCAAGTTTTTTGAAAATTTGTTTTTGGCAATTTTAAAGCAAAAAAGCTATAAAAATAATTTTATTTAAGTTTAAAAAAGTTAAAAACATCTCTACAAGCACAAATTATTCATGTATAGCCTTATTTTTTATAGGTTTGTTAAAATAGTAAGTTAAATTACAACCTAAAATGACTCTAATAAAAATTATAGAAAAGCTCTAATAATGTATTTATTAACTTTAAATATCTTACAATGATACACTCTATAATTCTACAACATATTTAAAATTATTTTTTAGGGTTTATTTGTTTAACACCTTCATTACTCTTGACAATGTGTATTTTGTAGAGTTTTTTTACAATAAATTATATTCAATGAAAGTTTATTATTTAAGCAAACAAATTTCTGTAAGGATTGGAAAATTGCATTTTACTCAGCTTTTACTAAAGCAATTTGGAAAATTCTTTTTTTCCTGCATACACGCCACAATAATATATATTTAAGTATAATTTCATTGTTCTTTGTCGCTTAATAAGCATATAGTAAGCATCTGATTTGGAAGCCAGGTAACACATTAGAATTCCCATAAGGATTGGAAAATTGAATTTTACTTAGCTTCTACTAAAGTGATTTGGAAAACTATTTTTTTCTTGCATACATACTGCGATAATATATATTTAAGTATAATTTCATTGTTCTTCATCGCTTAATAAGCATACAGTAAGCATCTGATTTGGAAGCCAGGTAACACATAGGAAAATTGCATTTTATTCAGCTTCTACTGAAGTGATTTGGAAAATTCTTTTTTTTCTTGCATACACAACGCAATGGTATATATTTAAGTGTAATTTCATTGTTCTTTGTTGCCTCATAAGTCTACAGGAAGCATTTGATTTGGATGCCAGGTTCACATTTTGTGGTATCATTTTTACCCAAAATTTTCAAGTCTAAATATAAGTATATTACATACACTCCCTATAGAAAAAGGTGGTAAAACTGCGGACGGCATCTGGCACACTTTTGAAATTTTTCTAAAGCGCAGTGCATGCACAGGCGCACAGCGCCTGCACACGCAGTGCCCTTTCCTGCTGGCTGCTGCTTAAGCAAATAAATATACATGGAAGGAGGCCTAATACCTCTGTAGAAGGAGCCTATACACTTGTCATTAATAATACCTAGTGATGTTCCAAAATTTCAATTTCAATTTTCCAAAACTCAAAATTTTTAAGAGCAAATTTCAATTTAAAAAAAATTGGAAGTCAAAATTTTGAAAGTGTCTAAGAGGCTAAAAATAAACAGTGAATAATTTCTGCCACATATACATATATTTTGTTTTGCATAAGCAGTAAATCAAAATGTAAAAAAGTAAGTGTTAGTCATATTAAACTTTGTTTTTCTGAATTTTGATTTTGGAAAATTTCAAGTTTTCAATTTCAATTTCAGAAAGTTATCAAATTTTGATTTTGACAGATTGAAACGAATGATTTCGTCAATTGCAATGGAACATCTCTAATAATGCTAAAGTGCGGTAAAATAATTTGACTCTACTCTAAAGCACATGTCTGTAGGTTTTCAACTTTTATTCCAATAGGGCATAAACTAATACTATGCAAGTTGATATTTAAATGAAAGAAAACAATGTAAAAATTATTTTGCAACAAGGAATTAGCAGTATATTGAAATGACAATTTATATGGGTTTTTATGGGTTTTATGGGTTATATGGGCGCTGGCTAACCTGGTGTCCATCTCTTGGGACACCTACACGACCGCCCTCCCGCCTTTGGTCGTTGAGCGTGCCCGACCACCGCCGCCCTGCAGGCGCTACCGAGCCTTCTACTCCGGCTTGAGAAGCATCGAGGAGATCCGCGCCCGGCTCCTCAGTAAAAACCCCGACCTACCTCAGGACGGTATCCGGGCCTTCAAGGAGGTTCCGGCAAAAGGCGCTCCCGGCAAGACCCTGTACATGGGTTTCTCCGCGGAGTGGGAAGACGCCCTCAAGAAGGACGATTTTGCCGCCTACATCGGAGCGTGGAAGATCGTCTTCCACCTGCTGCTCAGGCGTCGTCCAGCCGGCGATCGGCGCCGAGGTGAGTCCGTGAGCTCGGATAGCTCTGGGAACGAGTAATGCCGTTCCCAACCCCGTGCCAAACTAGGAGCGGGGCGCTGAGGGCGAACCTTAACGGCCAGCCCAATGATGACACTGCCACCAGCAACCAAATAAATAATCCGCCGCCGGCGAACCAACCTGTTAACCTGCACATTATTCAGATCAACCTGCACCACGCCCTTGCAGCATCGAGCAACCTTTCAGGCACCTTTGCCAACAAGGAAGTTGACATCTACCTTATTCAGGAACCGTATACCCGCAAGGGGAAGCCGACCTGCCTGCCGCCAGGCTATCAGGTTCTGTACCTCTGCGCGAACGACACCCCCAGGGCTATCGCCCTCGTCAAAAACGACCTCCCGGCCACTATTATGCCAATGTTTTGCTCTAAAGACATGTGTACTTTCTCAGTCTTTGACTTGACCTTCGTTTCCGCTTACCTGGACATCCAGGAAGACGTCCCTCCCCCCCTCCTGCAGGAGCTGGCGGACTTCTGTAATCTCCAGGATCGGAAGCTTATCGTTAGCTGCGATGCTAACGCCCACAACACTGCCTGGTCTAGTAGCGATACTAACAGGCGCGGTGACTTACTAATTGATTTCATTAACTCCTCCTCGTTACACATTTGCAACAGAGGCAGCAAACCCACATTTATTGTCTCTAATCGGCGTGAGGTTATCGACCTCACTCTCGTCTCCAACAACGCCCTCAATCAGGTCCACAGCTGGCTGGTTAGGGATGACCTCCCATCGCTTTCCGACCACTCGTACATTCAGTACAGCATCAGCTCCGTCGGAGCCCGTCATGAGAACCGGGACCGCCTTAATTTGAAAAAGGCCGACTGGACAGGTTTTCGAAGAGACCTGCTAAAACTCCTGACCGAAGCCAACTTACCGGACTCCAGCGAGGATCTCCCTGGCATTGAGCATCGGTGCAACTCCATCGTTGAGATCCTAAACACCGCCATACGCGCTAACGCCCCTAAGCTGTTTTGCAGGAAGAAATACTCTCCTTGGTGGAGTCAAGAGCTCACTCGCATGAAGAAAAACACCCGCCGACTGCAACGCCTCGCAAACGGCTCGAATACTCCAGAGGACTGGGAGAACTACCACTCTGCTCTGAGGATGTACAAAAGTACTATCCGAAGGGCTAAGAAGACCACCTGGAAAGCCTACTGCGCCGGCCTGGAAGGGCAACACCCCACAGCCCGGCTGGTCAGGACTCTCAGGCACGACACGCTAGCTCAGTGTAACTCCCTTCTGCACCTGGATGGTAACTACACTACCAGTGCCGAAGGTTCGCTAAATCTTCTTTTCTCCACCTGCTTTCCGCAGGTTGACGAACCGGAGTACGTGGTCGATGACCACAGGCCTTGTGATCACAAGCTTTTCCAGCAGTGCGCCACCCCCCAGCTACTCCAGCTGGCAGCAAATTCTTTTAAACCGTATAAATCGTCTGGCCCTGACAATATCGCCCCCTGTATCCTGCAGGAGGCGCTAAAGCTGCAAAACTTTGCTGATTCTTTCTCTAAATTGCTTGTTGACTGTTATACCACAGGTTACATTCCCACAATCTGGAGAATGTCCAGAGTCGTGTTCATCCCGAAACCTGCTAAGGGTGACTACACCAACGTGAAATCCTTCCGGCCCATCAGCCTCACTTCCTTTTGTGTTAAGCTGATGGAGAGGCTCATCCTGTGGAGGCTTCGAGAGTGCGACCTGCGCTCCGACCCTGTCAGTAAGTACCAGTACGCCTTCCAGTCTGGGAGGACGACTGAGCATGCTCTCCACGCCATTACCTCCAAAATTGAGAGTGCCATCCTTAGCAAACAACTCGCTTGCGGGTTGTTCGTTGACTTCGAAGGAGCATTTGACAATGTCCTCTTCCGCTCCTTCAGAAATTCTCTTTCCCGCAGGAATGTAAGACACAGCATTGTTCGCTGGATTTATTTTATGATCCGCAAAAGGTTTGTGACATCCACACTTATGGGCGTTACCCTCACCCGGGCGGTGATGAAAGGCGGCCCGCAAGGTGGCGTGCTAACTCCACTTCTCTGGAATCTCGTCATGGACGAACTTCTAACCGCTGACATTCCCAGCAGTATCACCAGGGCGGGCTACGCCGATGACGTTGCCGCGGTCGTCAGCGGACCCGACCCCGCCACTCTGCGCAACCTGATGCAGCAATTCGCCGACAAGGCGGCCGACTGGGCTACACAGCATGGCCTAAAAATCAGCGTCACTAAGACTGTCGCTGTCGTTTTCACCAAGCGCCGTAAGTGGGAGATGAAAAACCTCACTGTCTATGGCAGAAACATCCCCTTCAAGAAGGAGGTCAAATACCTCGGTGTGACGCTAACGCATGACCTGCGCTGGACGAAGCACCTTGATAACGTCATCGGTTGGGCAAAACGCTGCTTTGCCCAGCTGCGCAGAGCCATCGGGCCGACTTGGGGCCTCTCGCCTAGAACGGTCCGTTGGATTTATACCGGCATCATCCGGCCCAGTATCACATACGCGAGTCTCATCTGGACTAGCGTGCTGGAGCAGAAGGCCGCCCGTCAGCGGCTGTACCAGCTTCAGGGCAGCATTTGCCGTGCCATCACAGGTGCATACCCGTCCACCCCTTACGAGGGGCTGAACACTATCCTTAACCTACCTCCGCTTCACCTATTTATTAGGGCGGAGGCTATGAAGTCTGCCTCCCGGCTTATCAGAGATAAAACGTTAAATAACGCGCCCTCTGGCTTTATGCCAATGAAAACATTAATCCCGCATATGGACTTTGTCCGCCGCGACCTTAACAACATCCACATGGACCTGGGCAATGTGGATAGTCGACCTCCCGCCCTCAACATCAGGAGGGGCTTCAAGACCGCCATCCCTGGCCGAGACAACATTCCGCTGGATGTCGGTGTGAACCGGCGCAGCCAGGGCATTCACTGCTTCACCGACGGCTCGCTGTTCAACGGCCGCGCTGGAGCGGGTATTGCCATTTTCCACGAGGGTAAGATGCTTCTCCAGGAAAGTCTGCACCTCGGTGAGAACACCTCAGTTTTCCAAGCTGAAATTTGCGCCATCGAGCAGTGTGCCCAGCAACTGTTTCAGGCGAACATTAATAATTTTGACATTAATTTCTACACTGATAGCCAAGCTGCTGTTAAGGCCTTAACCACTGAGAATATCTCCGCTGCTACAGTATCTCAATGCCACCGCAGTGTGCAATCTCTCTCAGTCCTTAACAGGATTAGAATTATCTGGACACCTAGTCACAGCAACATCCTGGGCAACGAGCTCGCAGACTCTCTCGCCAAGGAGGGCAGCAACCCAGACGGCAACCACCGTCTGATGAGGCTACCCACTCCCAGGTCGCAAGTCACCCGCCATATCAACAGGTGGCTCCATCAGCAGCACCAGCTCCACTGGAACAGCTGCACCGAGTACAGGCAGAGCCGCTCTGCCATGCCTAACCTGAACAGGAAAGTCTCTGATTATCTGATTTCGCTTAACAGAACCGACCTCAGGGAGATGTGCATGGTCCTAACCGGCCACGGATTCTTCCAGAGACATATATCGTTGCAAACCGGTTGCCCTCCCACCTGCCCCTTCTGTGGCATAGGAGAGGAGACCGCGGAGCATCACGTCACCTTCTGCCCTTACTTCAACAAGGCGCGGCACAAATACCTCGGCCACCCCAGCGGATGGACGAGCTGACCACCGCGGACAATATCCGAGACCTCCGCGCCTTCGTCCGGGACTCCGGCCGGATGAGGGTCGCCGATGCCTCCACTGCGGACCTGCCGACTACTGGCGGGGACTGGGCGCACCCCCAAGGCTAATCCTTGTGCTCTTTTACCTTGGGGTTGCGATAGGGGCCTCGCGGCCTATTCGCGGCGCCTGCGCCCCCCGTCAGTAGTAAGTAAGTAAGTAAGTATGGGTTTTTTCCCATATTATCGTTTCCTTCTGCCAACAGTTCAGGAAGACAACGAACAATGGACCTCAATGGTAACTTTCTCTGTGTGATCTCTAGAGTCACATTCTCAAACTTCAGGCGAGGATCTTTCCTCTTCAATCAGTATATTTTATAAGCTAGCACACTGTACGCGAGCAACGAGGAATAGGAGCAGTAGGGGGAGAGAGTGGGATTTTGAGGCCCAATAGGCAGTGTCGGTTAGAGGTTGTGCATGCATCACGCGAGGGTCGCATGGCTGGGCTTCTTGCTTGCTGATCATTAGGACTATTTTTAGGCATGCAGATCTTGTGCATCTGGGGAGTTGCTGCTAAGGCTGGATGCTTGTTCACGCATCACGCGCTTATTGGCTGATTTCTCCCATCCTCTTGCTAACGACGCCTTCATTTCACTTCAATATTTACTTGTAGAAAAAGATGTTTGTTGGCAAATGTTGCACTTTAAATTTGTATGAATTTTTGCGAGTTTATGTGGTTTTAGAAAAACTTAGAAATCCTTAGAAATACTTCATCTTTTTAAATAAAATAATAAATAAAACATAGATTACTTTCTGTTTTTTTAAGGTATTAAAAAATTAGCCTTCTCTAAGGTCCATAAGTCTATCAATTAATAGTTTATTAATGAAAAAAGTGAAACAAAAAATTGCAAATCAGTTAACTTAGACTTTTAAAATGCTTTTTTGTAGTTTTTTACTTATTTATTCAATGATATAAAGCATAAAAACAATAGTTTTTATCCAGAACTATTTTTGAAGACTTATCTATCTTTCAAAAAGCTTTTTTAGATACATTACCTTTCATCAAATGTCTGCAGATTTGTTTTATTGTTTTATCCCACGTTTTGGATTTTGCCATAAATAATATATTCAAAACTAAACATTTTAATTTAAATAGACCTAGGCCTATTATAGTAGGCTTAGTATTAAAGCCTAGTTAATAAAGTTTCATATTAATGACAACCAATAATCAATATGACAACTTAACTTATATATGCCATAGAAACTAACATGATAACATTACAACTAGGCCTAAAATCAAAGATAGGCCTAGACAATCTATTTATTGACTAAGAAAGCAATAAAACAAAAAGATATAACTTCAAAAAGTAAGTAGGCCTAGCCCTAGGCCCTAAGCTTATTAAGTTTATTTAAATTAAGCTAGATATTGTGTATATTTATAATGAAAAAAAAACTGTATAAAGACTAAAATTGCCCTAACCATTAGCTTTTGGCAGTGCTTATCCCCACGGTACCGTAGGAATAATTTCTGTCTTATTCCAACGGTACTGTGGGGATAATTTTCTGCTTATCCGCAAGGCACATTGACGAAATAGCTGCCCCATCTTCTACATATGCCGTGGGAATAATTTTCTGCTTATCCACACGGGTGAATTTTTGAAGCAATGCAATAATCTATACAAACAAATTGAGAATTTACATGTCTAGTAAGAAGTCTACAGAAGCAGCGGCAATGGACTTTTCGGGGATCTCGGGATTAGACTAGTTGCTAAAAGTTCTCAAATTGTAAAGAATTACTAGAGCAATTCATCTTAAATCATACGTCATAAATACAAAAAAGTGTTTTTTGCGTAAAAAAGCCACTAAATCTTTACTTCTATAAAAATAATGGCCAAGCAAAGTTATGTTGTTATACTGCACTCAAACCGTAAGTACTAAACTAAATTATGAACCCACGGCATATGTAGAAGATGGGGCAGCTAACTCGTCAGTGTGCCGTGCGGATAAGCAGAAAATTATCCCCACGGTACCGTTGGAATAAGACAGAAATTATTCTTACGGTACTGTGGGGATAAGCACTGCCAATTTCAAACAAACTACAGACAACAGTACAGTTAAAATAATTAATTGTTGCATTTAGTAATCACTGCTGTCTTTCGATTCAATAATTGAGACTAAAAGAAAAATTTAGTGTCATTTGCTTTTATCTAAAATTAAATTATGCACACAGATATAAGAAATACAGAAGATCAATGATGAGAAACCATTATTTAAAATCTATTCAACAAGCTCAAAATATTTATTTCTGTAAGTGAATAATTTAAAAAGAAGTGAGGAACATGTAACACGAATGTGAACAAATCTTTTTTGTTGGAATTTTAAGCTTTAGGACAAAACAGAGAATCTGGGAAATTAATTATTTCTTAACTCTGATACCTACGCTATTTTTGTTTCGAGAAAAAGTATTTTTTGAGACTTGTCACCTGTTGCCATGATAAACTATCTTTTCAATCAATTTATTTAATAAACCTTAAAGAATTAAGCGACGTAACTTTTTACTCCAATCTGGATTCGTTACTTTGTTGGAGGGGTAATTAAGCTAAGTTGGGAATCCTACAATTGTCACCAAATTGTGGTAAGTTGTTGTAGGTGACTCTTATGCCTATTCACAATTCCACTGCTGTTACCAAGTTGTACTGGGGTGAAATTTGCTATAATTCTAGAATTTCATAAGACTTAGCTATCAGGCTCCCCAGTGAAAAATGATTCATGGATTCCACGTGGGTTCCACGTGGCCATGTGGAATTTAAATGTTTCTTTATTTTTTGCAAATTATTAACTTAAAGATGACATAATGGTATGCAAAGTATTTTTTATGCATTATTTTTTTATTTTTACTGTCCTAATGTTGATGTGGATTTTACAAGGAATTCATGAGAAATAAGCGTATATTGATTCAACATGGAATCCACTTCGATAAAAAACTGTGATACACCACATTCAGACATTTTTAGGAAATTACTATAATTAATTATTACATTTATATGTTTTTAAGTTAAAATTAATATCTTAAAGCTAAATTATAATCGGCAAATAAGACACTGTTTGTTAAAATAGACAAAGTAGAAGTGAACAATAAAAAACGCTTCGTGCTTTTTAAAATTAAATTTATTTTATTTTATATTATAAACATTATAACATTATAAACCAGTCCATCTACAACAAAAATGAACTCTTTATCGGTTTTGTTGACTATGAAAAAGCCTTCGATAGCTTAAATCAACCGACCCTTTGGCACAAAACGGATAACCAAGGTATTAAAGGTCAAATGACAGAACTTATCAAGAACATGCATAAAAATGCCTGTTTCATTCTAAAGAAAGATGATGATGATGATGAAACCCAGCCAATCCCAATATCTAAAGGTGTTCTTCAAGGTAACCCTCTCTCTACCATCCTTTTTGAACTATATATTGACGACATTGTTGAATATCTTGAACTCTCTAGCGCTAGGCGCTCTCTTACGAGATCTGCTTTCCCACTCATCCTGCTCTTTGCGGACGATCAAGCCATTCTAGCTAAAAACAAAGATGAACTTCAAGACACATTTACAACTATGGAAAATTACTGCAAGCAAAACTACTTGAAAGTTAATGCAAGCAAAACAAAGTTTATGCAGGGCAGTACCAGACAAAAAAATGACACAGAAAGTTTTGCTACAAAAATAATCTACGACAACCAAGAAATAGAGGAAGTAAATGAATTTAAATACCTGGGAATTATTTTTGAACCAAAAAACAGCTTTAAAAAATGTATTGAACATCAAACTAAGCAGGGTTATTCAGCTATGTTTTCCCTACTCCACAAGGTAAAAAATACGTCCCTGGACATCACACTCATTCGCAGACTATTCGACGCGCTTGTCACCCCCGTTATCACGTACGGCTGTGAGCTCTGGGGCCCTCTGGCTACCATTTCTGAAACAAAAGCTATTGATAACATTCAGCTGAAATTCTACAAATATCTCCTCAATCTACCAAAATTTGCTAGCAACAGTGTGATATCATCAGAACTTGAGCTTACTCCAATCTCCCAACGAATTGCTAAAACCTATCTTACCTACTGGCTGAAGATTAGACATCAAAAACTTTGCCAAACGACACTAGAAATTTTCTACTCAAACACCAGCCAAAAAAATCCATGGAAAACAAATATACTAAAGAAACTGGAAAGTATAGACTTAAAAGCACTAACTGAAGATAAACTTTCCCAAAGCTTTAATAACGAGAAATACCTAGTGAAAAAGCACCTCAAGATACACAGAGAAAGAGAACTTAGCCAAAAGCTAGAGAATCAGCAACATATTAAACTCTATAAAAACGCCTATCTCTACAAAAAAATCTGCAGGCCTGACCTTTCAGATTACTTTCCATGCACTTTTAGAAACAAAAAATTCCTAACAACCCTCCTAAAACTGAAATGCGAAATTACACCCAACATTTTCTCTCATGAACCATGTAGACTGTGTGGAGCGAGAAATGGTTCCGATATCCTACACTACTTGACCGAATGTCCACAAACCGAAAAGTTCAGAAAAAAATACTTCTGTCAGTACCTCCTAAATGACAAGCAAGTACACAAGTTAGGATATGCTACAAATGAAAAAAGAGTCAGAAAAGAGCTCACTGGTGTAGCTAAAATATATGAAGTCATGAATAGCTAAAACAGTTATGCAAACTGAAACAGACATATCAGCAGTGAAATAAATCCGCCTTTCCCATTTTTAATTTCCTACTTAATTAGCACTTAACTAGTATTTAATTAGTTTCCTATCTAATACCTATTTAAATCGTCGTCATTCGCTTAACGTAAAGTCCCTTCGAAGTTCGTTCTTGTTCATTTTTCTTTCGTTTTTACTTTTATTAACTGCAATACTTTTTTTAACTCCTTGCTTTTTCTTTCGCTTCGTTAGTCGTCCAAGTATCGTTAATAACTTTTCCGCGTTCTTTCAAATACCATTTTGCAAAACTCGTACTAATCATAATTAAATAACTAGTGCTAAAATATTGTCTCCTATTCCTGAAGCAATCTTAAATACATAGAAATATATTGGCCAAACAGGCTTCTTGCCTGAGCCAACTTACTACTACTACTACTATATTCGTCAATGTTTTGGTTCAAGGCCTTGAAAGATAAATTGCCTTGTTTATGGCTATTTAAGCACCTTAAAAATTTTAGTAGACCTAGCCTATAGGCAATAACTTATCAGGCCATAGCCTCCATGAGATTAGAAATTAGATAAATCAGTATTTTATCATAGATAGGCCTAATACTTTTGGTAAAATCCATGATAAATTTATTTAGGCCTAGGCCTCCAATTTCTAGGAATCCCATGGCCATGTCCATAGATTGGCTACTCATTTTTTTAACTTAAATAGGCCTTTAGAAGTTCATAATTTCCTCTTAGTCCTACCTATTAGTCCTATCTATTTATATGTATGCTTAATAGGTGTATTTTAAGCTAGGCCTGCTATAACTATCAATTTAGGTCCTTCTATTTTAATTAAGGTTAGGACTAGCTTGACTTTGTGAATTGTGACTAGTCAATCTAGTTAATATGTTAAAAATCAATTAATTTATGATTTTCTTCAAAAAAGTCTGTTAGCATCTTTTGGACTTGTTGCATTTTTAAAAACAATATTATTAATTATAATAAATAATTCTTTGCAATTACACTTGCAACTTGCTTTTGGCATAGCTAGCCTAGCAGATCCCTAAGGTTGCTATTAAAAATAAAGAATGATTATTGTAAATTTGATCTGATTTAGGCCAAGTCCAGAATTTAATTTTAAGCCATAAGGCATAGCTATTTAGGCTTAGGTTAGGCCTAATGTTTAATTATACTATTTTTTTATTAGAGGCAGGGGGGTTGTGTGCACCCTGGCGCACTTTAAGCAACATAGGCATACAACTGGCAAGAGGCATTGCTGCCTATTCCGCCGACTCCCCTAAGCAGGCACACAAGTGTGCGGATATGTATGCAAGCACACTCATACAGGAATGTACAGCGGCCCTAGCTTTATTTATCGTTAGGCATGTATACTTCACTGTGCCTTGGGGGGTTGGCTCTTAAGGCCATTAATTGCATGAGCAGAGAGCCAAGCTGAGATTCCAATTCAGCCCCAAATTAATATGACTGTACTTGGATTTGAGCTTGGGTCGTTGGCACACCAGAGCAGCTGCGCTACTACTTGGCTACGGCCCCCCTTTTAATCATACTAGGCCAGCAAATATGAAAAACATGCATTGCTTTGCCTAAATACTTTATAGTCTAAAATCAATTTTAAAATAAAAATTAAATTTATAGAAACATATATTAATTATTTTTATACTTATTATTTTAATTTTATTAATTTTATTTTATTGATTGACTTAGGTAGGGTTTTCTTTTTTGCTAGAGACAAGGTGCAAAATCATACCCTATGCTCACTTAGGGTTTTATGATTTTAAGGCTTAGAATGTAGTTTCTTTTTTTTCTTATATAAAGGCAATGCAAATAAGGCTTCAACATAAAAATAGGTAATGAGATCGCACCTAAACTGTATCAACTTTTTAATTTCAGTTTTTAAGGTACAATTTTAAGATTTAGGGTGCACTTGACTTACTTGACTTAGCTGCAGGGGGCTCTGTGCATCTGGAAACAGCGAGGAGGCATTGCTGCCCATTTCGCTAACCCCTGGCGAAGGCATATGCACACTTTGCACTAAAAAAATAAACCTAAGACTTAGGCCTAGTTAATTTTAAAATAAACTTTATTAAGTATTCATCCTTAAATTAGTTTTATGAATTATATCAATATTATCTATCAATCTTAATTGGCAACAATTATTTTTCTATTTCATTTCAGCCTAACATTACATGGCCCATCCTTAAACTTGGATGTCACCTTGGTCTTGCCTTTGAAGAAGCATGCAAAGCTACTTGGAATTGGAATTTAATATCTCGAATGCTACCTTTTGTGAAGCAATGGTAAGTTTTAGTTATAAACTGATTTTTTTCTGTCATCAAAATCTGTTATAAGATCAAAATCTATAAAAATCTATTACAAAATCTGTTATCAATCTGTTATAAAATTCTGTAATTTAACCCCTTTCTTTTCTAAGGTTGCTCACCTGACCTGAAGAAGCAGCATTCTGGCAATTGGCAGCAGCATGTTTCTGACTGTTCTAATTCTGGTGCATTATATTATTGTTAATTAATTAATGCTATTGACAATGTCAATTTCAAATTATATATTATATCATATGCGCAGCGCAACTTTAAAGATATCAATATCTACATCAGTGTGTTTATTCTTTGTGTGCTAGTGACTCACTACTGTACATAAATACACCTTACTTATTGATACATCCTTTTTGAATATATTTTTGTGCAGAAATATTTTTGGCTATAGCTAATGTTTTATCTGTGTTTCAGTTTCTTTTATATGGTATTGAGATCTGGGGTTTGTATGAAATTTTGAGATCTGGTATTATTTTGAGATTTAGGATGCAACAATTTATTATGGCAACCAGTATAATGGCTGCTTACTCAATGACAATGTGGATTCTATGTGAAATACATAATTACTTCCATGTGGATCTTCCATGTGGAATCCATATCTTGATTCCACATGGATGGACGGAGACAAATGCACATATGGATTTCATATGAAAAATCCACATGGAATCCATATCATTTTTTTCACTGGGTCGTTATGAACTACAAAAATACGGTGTCACGGAGTTAAGATTATGGGCTTTCACGTAAGCACGGATTGCCCTGGTAGCGCGCAGTGCCCGAGCGGCAAGACACTGTTTAGCTAGGAAAGAGGAGGGGGGTGACTAAGTCCTAAAGCAGCGCCCTCCAATGGATCGAAGTTGCCCGGTGTGAATTTCAGTACGGATTTGCTTTTGTCATATACGACTTCCCATTGGTTGTTCAATTCGAATATTTCTATTGGGATATTTCTCCCTCTCCAATTGGCTCTCTACGCCTTTACTGTTCGCGGTTCCGCTATTGGCTTTTATATCTACAAAAAATGCGGTCACTAAAAAAAACGGCGGGGATTCAAAATAAACCCTTTCTCAACTTTGATGTTCCATAAAAACGTAACTCTTACTATAAAAATTGTGTTTCAAAGTATTAAAATGACTGAACTTGTTGTTTGGCACTATAATTAAAAGTAATTTCAAGTGTGACAGGGCTAATAGAAAGTTGTCGTTATTACGTGAAGTTATTAATTACGAATATTTATTACTAACAGTTCACTGACTCAAAAGGGTGTTACTAACGTGCGCTATTAATTCACTGAAAGCTCTTGCACATGCGAAAACGATTAGGTTGACGTATTTTTTGCCAAGAGGCCCACCAGTTGTTTTAATGCACTCATTCTGCGAGTATATAAATACCGTGCGCACCATTTCGAATCTGCCCAAGACGCCCAAAATTGTGATAATTGCGCATTAATTACAATTGAATTTGCAAAATTGGGCAATTATTGCAAATTAATTGGCAATTGATTGTCAATCTTGATAAGCAAATTATAATTTAATTGCAATCTCGACAAGCAGATTACAATTAGATTGCAATTGTGACAATTAAATTGTAATTAGCACAAGAGGATTGGCAATCAAATATCAAATTACAATTTGCTTGAGCAATTCTGATTGTAATTTCGCTTTTTATCTTGCTACTACTAGTAATACATACAATTAATATACTGCATTGATTTTTGTTTCATAGGAGAGTAGAGTACTCAGTTAATTGATTCCCTCATACACATAAATACACACTTGCCCATTAGAAAATAACAAACAAGTTCAGAAAACAAAATCAACTTATGCCAATTGCAACCAACCACTTCAACAAAACATTAAATTGACAACATTTTTAGCAAGACTCAAGATACTATTTATATTTTAATGAATTAATTAGAGCTAATGCATTTTAGGATTATGGTGAGGAAATACGTTTTTGCAGCAATAAATAAATCAGTCTGTTGAGCTGGTCTGTTTTTGTAGCAATAAATTGGGCCATTGGTTCTTCCTTCCTTCCTTAGGACACTGGATGGGCTGCTGCTCCTTTGCTGGTCTGTTGAGCTGGAAAAATTAAAATAGTTTTGTTATTAGAGATAGGTAAAAGAAAAGAACAACATATTAATCATATGCCTATTTAAAACTCATTCTAAAATAAGACTACATAGTAAATGACTTAGCAATGACATTGCCTTTTGCCCTTGGCTATATATTAAAGTCATCAAGCATTATAAGCATATAATTCCTAACTAGGTCTAGGCTGATCTATTTACTAATAGTATTACAAAATTTATACAATAACCAAGATAACTTACCATTATCATTAGACTTATTCTATAGTATACATTAGGGGCCTATGATCAAATTTACTTCTAGTTTGGCTCTACTAGGCTTTGTAATTAGTTAAACTTAATTTAGGCCTAATGATTCTTATTTGAGTATAGTTAAAATCCAATTTTATAACTCAAAACTAAAATATAGAAATAGGCTAAGGACTTTTATCTTTAGACTAACTTACTTAGTGAAGGTCATGTAACCAGCATAAAAATTCTAAGTTTAGACTATAATATATACTATATAAGACAATATTTGGTTATTATACCTTTTTACATTCAATTTTGATCAAAGTCCAGTTCTAAAAAAACTAGCAGAAATTTAACTGGACAATTTTATTTATGGCTAAACCTTGCTTTGGTGCAGAATTTTTTGAACTAGATTTTGTTTTATTGATTTTACACAAGTATTGCCCTAGGCCTAGTCTGAATTGTCTAAATTGAATTTCTGCTAGTTTTTTAGAATTGGATTTTGATCAAAATTGATCATGAAAAGGTGTATTATGCCTACTAAAGACACTAAATAATGATTGAGGCTATATTATGGTTTTAAATAATGTAGTCTTAAATAATATTTGAATAGAATATAATAATAGAATAAAAAGACATTTAGAATAGTTGGATAAGATAGCCTAGGTGGCAAGTCCATTATAGCTATAATAGAAATCTTGGACACTAAAGTTAAGAAAGCTAAGCTAATGAAAACATTGAAAAGCTTTGCTAGGCTATATTATAGGCCTACCTATAATTATACTTGGGTTTATGAGCTATGAGTAAAGTTTAAAGGCCAATTGGGCAAAGCAAATTATAAATATAAAAAGCAATTGCTTTTTAAAATATTAGGCTTCACATAGCCAAGGCTTGCTCCTTAAAATTCCTATTAATAATTGCTCATGTTGTCTAAATAAATTTGCTAATTGCTAGGCCTAATATTCCAAAAATAATAATAATAATAATATTTTTGCGCTTTTAGCAGCATTATTATTATTATACAATAAAGTCAATTTAGACCTACCCTACCCACTTGGCTACTATCACAAAGCAATAGGCCTTTGCTAGTTTTTCAGAAGAAAACACAACAGAACACAAAGACACAACACAATCCTGCTACCATAGCCAACTAGGTTACATTAAATTTACAGGTAATATCTTATAGGGCCAGCCTTACATGCCACCTCTCTATCCAATCTATAGTCTATATATAATAGGCCAACTCTATGATGTAGATTATACTTATAATGTCATCATATCACACAACAGAGGCACAACACAAGACTAGGCTTAGGCCTACAATAAAATAGGGGCTAGGCTACTGTCACTGAAACTGAAATTAAAAGCACTATATTAATATTATTAGAATAATTATTTTGTTAGCTTTTACAGGCTTAGCCTTTTAATTAATGCTGATTATAATTATGACGAGTTCATAACTATTACAACAAGTCAAGTAGGGAGAGCTATACTTCAGGCTGTCTGGCTAACTTATGATTATAGAAAACATGGCGGACATTTTGCAGCATTTTTGGGGTCTCCCTAAAACACGCCCCGCACCGCCCTGCAGCGCTACACATTAAAACAAATTGGACTATAACTGAAGACACTTCAAAATGCGTTTTCTGTTAAGCTTTAAAGTTTTTATTAAATTCAGTTTTTTTACTAAGAAATATAAAATTCGGTGAATAATAAGTGATATTATTAATAATATTAAAAATAAAAAATAATAATATAATTTAATAATGAAAACGAGAATATAAAAAAATAATAACAATATTTATAATAATAATTAAAGATATTTATTCCATTACTCGTACAACAAATAGTTTTCTTTTCAATCAAATACTGCGTTTACAAAAATGTTATAATGTGTAGCGGTTCGGGGCGGGGCGGTGCGTGTTTTAGGGAGACCCGCATTTTTGCTCAAAGCAAATCTTAATACATCGCTTAAACAAATTATAAACATTTTTCTTGAAAATGCTGCTAAAACAAATCTTTACAAAATATGGCTATCCAAACTGTAGTTATTGGCTCATTTCCTTTATCGCTAACACAAAATTATAAAACAGTTAAAGTTCACAATCAAATTGCAATTCGTCCAATTTAATATTCTAAGTATTCTACTGTTAAGTAGAGAGTAAAGCATTTTAGTAGAATTGCAATAATTTCAAGTGACTTGCACAAGTGAATTGCAATTTAACTAATTTTAGGGAAATAAAATTGCAATTACGGCAATTATTTCAATTTTATTGCAATATTCCCAATTTCATCGCAATCCGGGTGTCTTGGGTGCGCTCGTTTTTGCCGTTGGCCCTTTGCTCTGGCCTGGGTTGCAACTTAGCCCGGACTGTGTGCTCCCGATAGTTATTGACTTGTAAGATGTGCCTGTTAATCTAATAGTTCATGGCTAGTTATTAGCAAATGTCAAGTCTTGGTTGAGCGCTGCTCCTAAGTACTTATAGTTAGCTTAACAAACTAAATCTTAGCTCTAACATACTGTGCTAGTAAGGACACAGGAGGCCGAGCTTATATTTGTGTTTTATTAATTATTATTGTTAAGGTTGATTATTATTGTTTGCTGTTGCGTTAGTTTCCAACTTGCTAACTTATCGTTTAATAATTATTATTACAATCGCCAAGTTCATCAAGTTCTATTTATCCAGCTTGAGTGTTAGCTCTATTATTCAAATCCTCTTTGATAGCGGTTTTTGTCTCAGTCAATTTAATCATAGCTTCGATTGGTGGCAGCGACCTACCTTTCGTGACAATAATACTTTTGGGATTGAAACTGAATATCGATACATTGGGGAACGTAAGTTATCAAGAAATTAGTGGCATTACTCTATCAGACCATCTCAGGGTACCGCTCTTCGGCTGGTGCAAGATAAGCAGTATTGCCTTAGGCCACATATCTGAAAGCTACCATAAGTTAGGAATATTCGAGAACTCTTGTCACTCGGGAATAGAGGGAATAATCACTCTGCTCGCTAAGAGTTCGATACCAAGAGACCCGTCTGGACTAGGTCAGACGCTGAGTCATAGTAGTCTTAAAGTGCCAGTGAGTCAGAGTCTACCGGAGAACAAAGACGCTAGTAACCAATAGGCCCATAGGAGAAGTTTTATTTCCGCAACCAAAAGGCCCATAGGAAATTATAGGTCACTCGCGCCAAGAGGCCCGTCTGAGTTCCTCGCTAGGTTTTTATGTTCGCTGTAGACTACTAGCCAGCAGTAGCCAGTTTAGCGTCGATAGTCAGTTCGTAGCTAAATTCATAATTAACATCGTGAAGTCGCTGGAAGTTCGAATCTTTTACAATTGGTGTTCCAGCGTTGGGAGTAGTAAAGCACATTTTACTAACGACGTCGTAAAACCGGCGATATTGACACCTTTTACACAAGTACCTTTTAAACAAGAAAAAACATATATCTGTTCGTTCGTTTTTTTGAAAAGTATTTGAGACCTATCTGATACGTCCGATTGTTTTTTGGAAAAAAAACCTAAATATATTACCTAGAATAGTTAGTAACAAATTTACCTATTTCTATACGTATTGATACGATAATTTAATTTCCCTTGCGGAAAATATACGTATAAATTCAACAAAAGATGTTCCCTCAAAATGTCTTAGCTGACAATTAGCATCTGGGTATACTCTAAAATGATGATATTGTACGTAGAATTTTATCCTTGAAAAAATGTGGTCATGAAATCCTGAGGTGAAACACATGTAGAATATTTACGTAAAAAATTGCATTAAGTTTTACGAATAAAAAACGTTAAACGCTATACGTGTTACGTGTATATACGTGTCACTTACGAATTTAATTTTCTAATATTTTATCATCTCAAATGACTTTAGTACTAAGAATATAATGAATATCTCGTCCAATATGTGTGTCCTCTTTTTAAAGTCGTATTGCATTTAAATTTCTGACATATATTATAAAGAAAATCATCATTCGCAATAATTTTTCTTCCCTTTTTCGTATAATTTCGTAAAGTTGCTGCCTAAAGAGTGACGTAAAAAAATCCCAAAATTTTACAAACTTCTGGAACATAATTGATATATCAGTTCAAAAGTCATGTACTTATACCCTATCACCTTTGCTTTTGTTAGACTTCTTAAGTTAGTGCCCTCAGTTACTATAAGTAAAATATTCGAAAAAAAGTTTCAACATTTTTTACGTTTCATTTCGTTTATTTGTCAGGCGGGAAAGGCTCACCGAATGTTTCACGAAGAGATGCGCGCGCGAAAGAGAGCGACTACTGCCTCTCTTAATCTCACTTCTCTCTCCACCGGCCCTTCTCATCAGGCATCCATTCTTTAGCATAAAACACATGGAAAGTGGAAGCAAGTTCCACACTGCTTGTGAATTAAAGATGAGCTGACCCTCCAGCATGTGTCAAAAAGATCATTAGCTAAATTGAAACAAAAGAGACCATAAATATATATTTAGAAAAAATATTCAATTAGAGTTTTATTGCATTCTAATCGGGCCCGTTCTATAAAGCCATCGTAAGATAAGATCAATCTTAGCTCCTATCTCCGCAGTGTAAAAGTTCCGACGTACGATCGAACTTACGCTACGACAGCTTTATAGTACGACCCCATCATCTTTATAACTTGGACTCGTACCTTTGGCTTTTATTACAGAGCTGGTAGAATTCAGCATAATTTAAATTGAGCCTACCATGGCTGCATTGGGGGGGGGGGTTAGTAACGATTTAAGATTTCATTATATAAAAAAATGTGGGATGTACAATTGATTCAAATCAGACCTTACAATTAAAAAGCCACGATTTCAAAAAACCATTTAAAAACAGTAAGATTCCTCTTTATCCTATCGGAAGTGCATTAAACTGTATTATATACAGGTACGTGCACATTTGTAAAGAGCAGGGACTCGACAAACCTTTACCTTCAGAACCAAATAAACAATCGAGCTCGGGTTTTCGGGCCAGACAAGAGAGTTAAGGAGGGTGAATAGAACAGAGAGAAGAAGAGGAAAGAGAAGATTTTAAAGAAGAATAGAAGAGAGAGAGAAGCTATATTTATTTGGATCTTCTATACTGTCAATACAATAAAATTGCCCTATGATTCGTCGTGCACTTCAAACCAGCAAGAGCCGAACCCCAAGGCACAAATAGTGTAACATGCTTGACAATTTATAGAGAGTCAAGGCCCCTGCTTTTCACCCTGTGTGAGCATGTGTTTGAGCACCTGGTCTCAGGAATCTGCGTAATGCATGGGCAGAATTGCCTCCGCTAGTTGTAGGCCAATGTCGGCGAATACGTTGCGCCAGGGTACCCACAAAACCATCCTGTAATTTTAGCACGGCAAGCACTCATTTTAGCGCCGCAGGCACCATTTTGGTCTGCAGGCGCTATGTTTTGTCGCCCTGAAGCAAAATTTTTGATTTCCATAACAGGTCAAAGGTCAACAAAGGTTGGGTGGGGGACAAAGCATTGGGATGTCCCCCCATAACTTTTACTTAAAGTTAAAAGTTGCTAAAAGTTTAAGCATTTTGAGCTGTAGAGTACTTTCTCGCTTACTACTTGAGGGGGACGCAGGCGCCGCGAATAAGCTGCGAGGCCCCTACCGCAAATAAGGTAAAAGAAAACAATGTTTGACCCTTGGGGGGGGGGGTGCGTCCAGCCCCACCAGTAGTCGGCAGGTTCACAGAGGAGGCATCGGCGACCCTCATCCGGCTGGTATCTCGGACGAAAGCCCGGAGGTCACTGATGCTGTCCGGGGTGGTGGCCACCTCGTCCATCTGCTGGGGGTGGCCGAGGTGTTTGTGCCGCGCCTTATTGAAGTAAGGGCAGAGGGTGGGTGATGCTCCGCGGTCTCCTCTATGCAACAGAAAGAGCTGTAGAGTAACATGGTCCTGATTTGACAAATGGCGAGGCTCCTGTATAGACCTAAAAGTATGGGTAACCCGTTTCTGCGAGTTTTAAAATAGCCAGCGGCGTCGAGTTCAAAGTTTTAGGGGCCTTTAAAGGGTGTCACAGGAAAGTGGGTGCTTTTACATTACACCTATACATATTTTTCCTTTCCATTTTATCGCCAGTTGCGGCGTGGGTACGTCGACCCGGACCAAGCAGGTCCGGTCAGTTCAGGCACTTCTTCCTATACGTTCGAAGCATATCGTCGTCACCTATCAGCGTAATGTAAAAATACTCATTTGCCTGCGACGACCATGGGCATTGGTTACGTCGACGGATGCCCGAATGTTTTGCATGGGTACACTGAACCACATACAGCAACAGTCGCAATCTCTGATGGCAGTCAGGGCTAATGGCTGGGAACAAGTCAGGCCCTCACCTTTTTTTAACCTGGTTTTTTCAAACAACTCGTGTTGTGCGAGCTACCCGTGCATAGTCGCCAATATTAATAATAATTAATATAATAATTGATTAAACCAGCCCTAATGCGCTGATGTGCAACCGACAGCTCTGCAGCCGCAGCTATTGCTCGGCGCATGCGTACGGCTGTTCAGTCCAAGGGACTGGGGGGGGGGGGGTCGCCACACATACCCTCAATTACCCCAGCTAATGCTGGCACCCATTTTACAGCTGGGTAAAATGAAGCAATGTAGAGTCAAGTGTCTTGCTCAAGGACACAAATTGTTCCGAATGAGTCGAGAATCGAACCCCCGACCTTTCTGTCGTGAGGCCGATGCTCTAATCACTAGGTTACAGGTTACAGTCGCCAAACAGGTATGCCAACAACTGAAGCACTGCACCCTGCAGTTAAGTTAAAGCAAATCAAAAGTAGCTTCTGATGGCTCACTACACAGTATAACACGTGCCTACGTGCTTAAAAAAGTTGTGAGATGTGCAGATACTAAATAGCATTCTTAAGCAGTCTTTATATTAGCACGTAAAGTTTCTGTGGGTATAAGAGGAAGCCAACTGTGAGCGGTTGGAAGTCGGGCTAACGTTTTCAATGTCTATCAACGTCGCTGGCAAATCAGTCCGACCGGTCAGGTACGTCGCGGGTACGTCAGTGGATGTAGGAATTTTGCACGGGCCCCACAAGCTCAGTGTTGCGTTGGCCCCTTGCAGTTTGTCAGCTTAGCGTGTTCCAAACTTCACGCCTGTATCGTGACGACGATATTTTTTTTATATAAATTTTATAAATATAAATATTTTTTACAGTTTCAAAGAAAGAAATTCTAAAGTAATTGAAACAATTTAATCAATGTTTTGTAAATAAAAATCACTAGTAAAATTAAATTATGCATTTAAAAAAACAAATCATGTATTAGTATCCAGTAAAATAGACATCTGGAAGCTACCAGCGAAATTACGTGCAAGCTTTCAAACATTGTAATTTTATAAAGAAATTATTATAGATGTTTCTCATTAGAAATCTGTACCTGAAGTTACTAAATTATATGCTAAATTACTAAATGTAAATCTTGTTACTAGACTTCTTGATTGAAAATTTAAACAAACTGTAATTACGAAATTTCTAAACTAGATCAAAAGTCACAGACAAAGTCAAGCAGTCGTCGATTTTCTCAAAGCGCCGCACTGAGCCCCTGGCGTTTAGCAAACAGGTGGTGCGCCACCATCCACTGGTTGCCATTCTCGTAGCCGAACACCTCCGAGCAGAAGATGAAGAACTTGCGCCAGTTGGCAATTTGTTCGTCAGCCTCCTGAGCAGCGAAGCTCGGGCCCATCAGAGCGCGTCTGGCGGCATCTCTGCAGAAATGCGCGAATTTGATATGAAAGCTTCTGGTATCGCCGCATTTAGCGAAGTCTTTTACAAATTACGTGACCGATTAGCATCAATCGAGGATCGAGAAATTTAAAACACTTGACCCGCTTTTAGTTGGCCATTGGTAATTTGGCTAATAAAAGCCAAATATGGAATGTATTACAGGGGTCGGCAAACTCTGGCCACATGCGGCCTGCGAAGCCTCTCTTTCGGCCCTCGGGTCCTTTGAAACTTCTCTTCTCTCTCATCGCCTTCCCTCCTCTTCTCTCTTCTCGTCTCTCTTCTCTCCTCCTTCTCTCCCCTCTCCTCTCCTCCTTCTCTCGTTTCCTCTCTTTCTTCTCTCCTCTCTTCTCTCGTCTCTCTTCTCTCTTCTCTCTCCTCTCATCCTTCTCTCCTCTCCACTCTCTCCTCTCCTCTCTTCTCTCCTTTCTTCTTTTCTCCCTCCTCTACTCTCTTATCCCTTCTCTCTCCTCTCCACTATTTTCCCTCTTCTTTCTCTTCTCCTCTCTCCTCGCTTATCTGACCAGCGGCCACGAGCTTGACTCTAAATCTGGCCCTTGACGTAAGAAAGTTCGCCGACCTCAGTACTATAAAGAATGCACCCACCTTGGCAAAGCGTCAAGCTTTCGCAGCCAGGCCTCCAGAGTCCGACTATAGTGCTTGCCGTTGATGAGCCACAGGTCCTCCAGCCGGAGATGCTGCTGCATGTGCAGAAACAGATCAGCGGAGAACATGGATCCGCCAGTAAAGAAATTTCTAGCCATCCATTCCGTGTCGGAGTTGCGGCGAGTGTCAAAGTTGTAAGCGAACTGGCGATGGCACAGGATCTGGGAGAACAGCTTGCCCCCTGTAGATGGCATGGAGAATTAAAGATCGATCAGTGTCCAGCCATTGTGATTAGTTATGATTCAGGTTTTGTTATACAGAAGATTAGTACTAGGTGCTGGGTGGCAATCCGGACCAACTCCGAGGCACATGCGCCCGACGATGTTAAAAAGTCAGGGTCGTTGTTCATGCGGAATGGGCATGACTGCTTGCCTCCGTGCTGACTGCACCCTGCGAATCGACTATATCGTAAAAATTTGCAACAGTGTACAAAATAAGTTTTTTACTGGTGCGCACCTGAAGACTGCGTACGGCTGTTCAGTCCAAGGCCTGGTGGGATTGCCACACACCCTCAATTAACCCAGCTAATACTGGACCTATTTTACAGCTGGGTGAACTGAAGCAACGCAGAGTTTAAGTGTCTTGCTCAAGGGTACAGTTTGTTTCGAGTGGGTCGAGAATCGAACCCCCGACCTTCAGTCATGAGTCCGATGCTCTAACCACTAGACTACAACCTAGTGGTGATTCTAACAATTCATAGTTCTTACCAGGTCGCAGCCAGTCATTGACTCGAGCAAACAGGGCTCCAACATTTTTCATGTGCTCCAGCATTTCGATTGATACAACGCGATCGAATCGGTTGGGACCCGGTTGGAAATCCGAAATGTCGGTTGTGCAGACTGAGAGACGCTGCGAGCCGCCTGGAATTTGCCTGTTGATTTTGGATGCAAATATTATTAATTAACACATTAATGTGTCATGAATGAAGTGACTGAAAATGCCAATGGTTCGATCAAAGATGGAATAAACCCATGAGATGGTAAGTGGATTATATTCACTGATTGAATATGTGGACGAGATTTCAGTGAACCGACGAAGTAATGAATGAACTTAGGTGGTGTCAGTGAATCACCGATGAAATGAACTTAAGGTGATGTCAGTGAATCACCGATGGAATGAACTCAGGAGATGTCAGTGAATCACCGATGGAATGAACTTAAGGTGATGTCAGTGAATCACCGATGGAATGAACTCAGGAGATGTCAGTGAATCACCGATGGAATGAACTTAAGGTGATGTCAGTGAATCACCGATGGAATGAACTCAGGAGATGTCAGTGAATCACCGATGGAATGAACTCAGGAGATGTCAGTGAATCACCGATGGAATGAACTTAAGGTGATGTCAGTGAATCACCGATGGAATGAACTCAGGAGATGTCAGTGAATCACCGATGGAATGAACTTAGGTGATGTCAGTGAATCACCGATGGAATGAACTCAGGAGATGTCAGTGAATCACTGATAGAAAGAGAAAACTAAGTAAAGAGAAACACGGAGAGCAATATAAATTACCTGGCCCGCTCTTCAATGTGCAGCCGTTGTGTGGCAGAGTTGGACACGGCCGTCACCCGACAGTTGGGAAATTGCTCCAGCAGAAACAGGCTCAGAGAGCCCCAGCCGCAACCCATGTCAAGCACCTGCATGCCATCAACAATGCCAGCACGCTGACAGATGGTATCCAAGCTGCGAAATTCTGCCTCAGCAAGATCGTCAGCGGCATCTCCAGCTCCAGCAGTCTCTATGCCACTGTGCAGATTGCATGAGTACTTCATTCGAGGCCCAAGTACGAGGCGGAAGAATTCAGTTGGCACTTCGTAGTGCTGCTCCAATGATTCTGGGCCAGCCAGACAGATGGGAGCAGCAGCGAGCTTAGCTAGAAATTTCTTTTTGTGCTCCAGCTGCTGGACAGCATCTCCTGAGCAGCTTAGCTTCTCCAGCCATAGGGCCATGCCACTACGAATGCCTTAAAAATTTTAATATTAGGAAGAAGATAAACATTAATTTTGAAAAAAACTGAAGTCGGTCATTATTATTATACTTTTATATGGCTCAAAGGTAAAAATGGCTGTAGATGCATCATGTAAAAACTGGATATAAGTAAAAATAAATAATAAATATGATAAATAATGATAAATAAATCTTTGAAATGAATAGAATCAAAGCTATAGAAAGGACTGAAGCCAAAGGTCCTATCCAAATGCATACTTATACAACAAAAATAACACAACATAAGCAATAAAACAGATGGAAAATATAAAAAGAAGAAAAAAATCATTTTGTCTATCAATTTACTTAAAATAAACACATTGTATATCAGTGCACAATCTACTGCATAAATACTTTATTTTCAATGATTTCGAATACTCCAACAATTAGCCTAACTTTACAATAGGTTAGAGCGCTCGAGAGCAGGGGCGTAGACAAGGTGGACACTGGGGACATGTCCCCCCCCCGCGAGGGAGGGGATTTTTTTACTGCCTTTGTTGCTTTGTATTTTGCTTCCATCAAAGATGGATTTATGGCTCTGCCCTCCCCCCCCCCAGACATGAATTCTGGCGACGCACCTGCTCGAGAGGTTCGAAAGATTATTCATTTAGAATTAAAAGAGTAAACATTAAAATTAGTAAATTAGGAACAACGATTTTAAAAGATCAACATTGCATTTACATTAAGAAAGATTTTCTAAGATTAAATTACTCTTCAAAGTTTTTCATTTAGCATTAAAATAAAATACCTTCTCTGATAGTAAAATCTTCCATGTCTTCGGTTGAATAATTGACAGGCTGCTTTGAGCTTACAGATAGATTTTGGAGAACTGAAGCACGCAAAATTTAGAAAATTGCTTCGTCACCTGCAGCGCTTTTCTTGTAATATTTCTTTTTAAAAAAAAGATTCGAGCAAAATACTAAACAAATATTCTACTTTCTAAGGGGTTTTATGTAAAAAAAGTCTTAAAACACTGAAGTAAGAAAAAAGAAAAAACAAATAGGCAAAATAGTTTAAAAGCGAAGGGTTCGGTTTATTCGCATTGCGAAAATATTCATTTTTCTTTAGCGCGATTCCAAGATAGTGTGTGTACGTGTCCAAGATTTTCGTGTATATTGTTAACTCTGTTGCTTGTCAAATTGCAATACGTCTTTTTCCAGTCTAATAGCACTACTTTACGCATTTCTCCCTAAGGCAATTTTTGATTGATTTTATCTGATTTGCCTGGTTGGCAACAGTGGGTTCGGCTGACCATGAATGCATACAGTTTATTTGTTTCTGTTGGACTGATTTTTGCCCTCGTCTGCTGCTTTCAAGTTGATGCGCAGATTGAAGGAATTTACTGTGGAAAGGAAAACTGTTACGATGGTACGTCTATTTTATTTGACCTGATACTTAGATAGGCCTATGGCAACAAATTTCAGTTAAGTAAAGACAGCCTAAAAATATACAAATAGCAAAAAAATTAAAACCTATTTTATAGCAGTTTTAGTACAATCTTACTTACATTTGTTTTTTTCTGTTCTAGTACTAATGGTTCTAGTATTTATTTAAATCAAGCCTTATTTCTATTGGCTGTTAGGAAATTTCTCCATTTTAGCTATAGACTCAAGCTGGTCTGGGAATGAGTTTTTATACTTATAGGAGTGCAGTAGTGTTAATTCAGCAGTGTTAATTAAGTGTTAATTGTCATCACAATCAATGACCCTCTGCCAATGAGAGGGCAGACTTTGAATGCCATCTCTGTCAACTATAGAATTCCTTGATGCAAAAAAGTTAGAGATGCAATCCTTGACTTATCTTCAAATATTTTTCCTTCAAATGATGATGCAGCGCTTGAAATAGATAGTAGTTTATAGCGGCCAAATTAGGGCTAGGCCTATACAGTAAGGTTCCTAGCCTAGGTCTAGCAGCTTTTGCCAGGTCAAATTCATAATAACTATTGGCTATAATTGGGCCATTGGATATAGTTTGGAAAGCAACATGTACATTAGGATTTCCTAGCATACAATGAGGGTATTTACCATTTTTTGCATATATCAAGGTATATCCCAGCATATATGACATAGTGGAAACATTGTGTCAATGATAATTTGAGCTGTCAGCTTTTGTGTAATATGGTATAGACTATAGTCTAGATCATGCTAGGTGTACGTCCAAACAAAAATTTAATAATTACAAATGCATACAAAAAAATGTAGTGCATGCCCATTCTTAAAAATATCCCAGTGTTGCGACAATAAATGACTTTTTTACATTGTGACAATAAAATATCTTTTTTAAATTGCATAATAGACCCTTATTACTAGATAATTTAGTTACTTTGTATGCTTTTTCAGTGATACTATTTATTTACATTGATACATAAAAAAATTGTTTAAATGCTTTTTAATAAGCTTAAAAATCAGAAAGCTTGAAATTTGCGCTTAAAAATGAACTTTTTTCATCTTTTTTCTACTTCACAATAACTCTTACGTGTGATTCTATAAAGTGCATGCCAGGTGTGCACAATCCAGAGTATAGGGTATGGATTGGTCTCCACAAGTGTTTGCAACAGCTCAGTTTTTATCTCAGATGGGCATCTAGGTTAAAGTTTGTCAACAAGGCTATAGTTGCTATGGCAAAAGCAATTAAACTAATAGACAATGCAGCCAAAGATAGCAACTTGCCCAAATGCAATGCATAGGCATTCAGTCAATTTGGCTATTATAATTCCTGCTAGAAAGCCATATAGCATATACTGCCTTAGGGTGATACCATAGTCCAGATCATGCTGAGTGCATACCGGAATGCTGTGAATCAATACATGCTGATACCAAGTAAATGCATACTGATGCCAAGTAAATGAACATTGATGTCAAGTAAATGCATATGCATACCAATGCCAAGTAAATGTATGCTGATGCCAAGTAAACCAAGTAAATGCACACTGATGCCATTTGCAGTTGCGACAATAAGGGACCTTTCTTGCAGTTTTTTTTTACTACATGGCTTTCAATTATATAGTAGTTACACAGTAGTCACTTTCGATTTCAAACTAATGATACAACCTATATGTACATGGTCCTACTAACAAACTGTTGATTTCTTTCCAATTATTTACATTTATCCTACTTAATACCTTCTGAAACTCTAATTTAGCCTTTACTTATTAAAGCTTTTTGCAGCTAATAACTTTGAATGTCTATCAATCATATGCCTTACACTTATGTGCCATAATGCACATTGCATGCCATTTATGCATGCTGATGTTTAAAATGCACACTGACTATACATGTGCAACAGTCGGCCGATCCGGCCGACCAATTTGGCGGCCAACCAAGGAAGTTGCCAAATGCCCACCCGAAAAAATACCAAAGTAGTAGTAATAAGTAGCTGACAAGGCATTTTGACTTAATAAGACAGTCAGTTACTCCTACCATTTACCCAAAGTTGCGTTAATTTTGCGTTAGGGTTTTTTACATATAAGTTGCATTTTTGTTAAAACTAAGTCGCATGGCCGACCGAATTTTGGAGGTTGTGCATGTATGACACTGACATTCTCAAATGCACTCTAGAAAATTCTGGCATGCACTACATCTTCTAGAGATAAGGGATAATACTATTTAGTTCAACATTTCTAGCCATAATTACATACTGAAAATCAAATAACTTGGTTAGAATATCTATAACTTTGGCTATATATGTATACACAAGGATTGCATCCAACATAGCTACATGATCCTTTGAATAGAAAATTAAAAAATGGATAGAACTTTCCTAACAACCCAATATATATGACCTAACTCTATGTATCTAGTTTTTGTGGCAATTTCTTAGTTTTTAAGTCCTTCAAGTCTAAATTATTCCAATGTGTATTTCAATAATAGTAGGAAATCTAATATTGCTAAATTATTTAGGTGCAAAAATGTTAGGATGCCATTACATAGATTATTATAGGGTTACACTAAATATGTCAACAAGCCTAAAATATAGGCAATGAAGAGAAATCAAATTTATCAACAATTAAAACAAGCTGAGCAAATTTGTCAATAATAAGGCAGGCTTATCTCTAAAGTTGTTCATTTATGCAATAATGTAAAATTTCTTTATAACTTAATGAGAAAAATTTTGTCAAGGACTTCAACATGACTATGTGAATGTATATGCTAAATGCTATTGTGTGTATAGAATACATACATTAATATATTGGGCAATCAATGCTATATGTATGTACATAATACCATATTGTACATACTCATAGTTTATTTAGATTACTAGTTACAAAGTGCATATATCAAGGGTATAATGATTTGTGTGCTACATATGTTTTATCACCTAATATAAACCATTAACCTTCATTATTTATGTCTTCATTAGCAATGTATAGCATAGTAAACCAATTTTTTCAATAGAGTTGTTGAATTAGATGTTGACAAATTAAGTGGCACTATTCTTGTAGATATGAATCAAACAGCTTGTTTATTATACTTATACTATACATAATATAGAACTTGGTCTTGTAGTCGGCCTATATCATATATGCCCTTAACCAGGTTAATACATTTATAGATATTAAGATCATTTTGGTCTTAAATATAGTGAATTATTTACTTTGATGTGATATTGTTATTGCTATATAGTTGACATGATATCAAATAGTTGCATAACTCAATTGTTGCCCTTAAATGTTATAGGTCAATAATAAAATATGGTGCTTAAGCTAAGGTTTTTCCTACCATGATAAGCAAAAAATAATATAGAATAAATTGCTTTTGAATTAAAATTAGGCACTAAGGCCAAGTGGTATATAGATTTTATGTTTAGAAGACTTCATGGGGATTAATTGGCAAACTATTTATGTCAATCAAAATACAATCAAATAAAATTTTTAAATGTAATTAAAAAATAAATATATTCTTTTTGTATGTAGCCAACAACTGTAGACTCTAAACTGATACTCTATACTCTAATTAGGCGCCTTGTACTCCAATTAGGCATTCTGCACCCCAATTAGATACTCTAGACTCAAATTAGGCACTCTAGACTCCAATTAGGCATGCTGTACTCCAATTAGGCACTCTTTACTCCAATTGGGCACTCTAAACTCCAATTAGGCACTCTGTACTCCAATTGGGCACTCTAAACTCCAATTAGGCACTCTTTACTCCAATTGGGCACTCTAAACTCCAATTAAGCACTCTTTACTCCAATTGGGCACTCTAAACTCCAATTAGGCACTCTTTACTCCAATTGGGCACTCTAAACTCCAATAAAGCACTCTAGACTACAATTAAGCACTCTGTACTTCAATTAGGCACCCTGTACTGCAAATAGGCGCCCAATATTCAACTTAGATGCCCTACAATCTAGAAGATGTCAATTCCAACACCTGAATATGCTTGCAAAATAATAAAAAATTGCACAGTGCTCGGAGTGACCAGAGACGATGACAAGAAGACCATCATGAGCACCTACAGGAAGCTGGCTCGCAAGCTTCATCCTGACCGGCAGCGAACCGAAGAGGATCGCAAAAAATCTGAGGAAACTTTTCCTAGAATTGCTCAAGCCTACGAAATCCTCAGGGACGATGAGCAGCGCAAGGAGTACGACTACATGCTGGATAATCCGGAAGAGATGTACTACCATTTCTATCAGTACTACAAGAGAAAGTATTCGCCTAAAGTTGACGTTCGCGTTGTCATCGTGGTTATCGTTACTGCATTCTCCATCTTTCAATACTATAGCCAGTATACGAATTATCATGACGCGGTTAATACTCTCTCTAAGCAGCCCAGGTATCGAATGCAGGTGAGTGGAATAGATTTGAATGACTTCTCTAAATTGTATTGAAGGTTTGAAAGGTAGGTCTCTAGAAGTATGATGATCATAGAGATCGTCATATTCAGGGTCGCTGTACACCCTGTGTGAGCGTGTGTACGAATGTATACAGTATTGGCGCGCTTGTATGTGCTCAGGTGTTGATAGAATTAACAGAACTGCCTCACACCGATGGTTTGTGGAACGTTGTCGCCAAATGCGTTGCGCCAGGCTGACCGCAGAACCTCTTGCGAATAGTTTTGAGCTTTATGAATCGCATCTTAATCTATACTCAGCAACAGTCAGAAGTTCCATCCTCCAAGCGAGAAGAATTTTTCTCACTTATTGCGAGTGACGCAACTTACGACGAAGCTTATTGCCACTTGAGGGTTGTCCAGGATGACAACGCGCCGCCACACCAAGCCGATGCGGTTAGTCAACCGAAAGAACAGCTACAGCTGGGCACTCTGCGCTGGACTTCCCAGTCCCCAGACATGAATCCCATCGAGCATGTCTGGGACTTCCTAAAGCGCAGCATTCGAAAAGAGAATCCACCACAGAATGTTGCGGAACTGCGTCATGGCATTGGATACGCTTGGCAGCAGCTTCCCCAGGAATTTCTCCAGGAAGTGCGGAGAGTCGCGACTGACGTTTATTATTGATTCAATGAACTTTCCTTTCCTCGTGGCGGCTTAGTTGCGTAACTTGAAGGTTGAATTGTGAGTGAGAAGTTTTCGCAATATGTGAGAAAATTTTCATTTGGCTTGAAGGGTGAAACTTTTGACTGCTATTGAGTATAGTTTTACATGCAGCAACAGACAGTAAAATACAAGCGTAGTATTAGTTATAAGACAGATTTTTGCCATCTCAATTTTTGGGGATGTTATGTTGGCAGAGTAGCTCACCTGTTCAAAACGTTACCGTGACGGTAAGGTAACAGTTTAGATTCTGCAAGAGTTGCGAGAGAGTCGTCCGAAAATCAGCGGCGTTGGCGCTTAACTTTCGCTTGGAATGGGACTCAAATTAATCAAGGGACGCAGATGCGCTTTAAACACAACTCAGTGATTCTAAAGCAACTCTAGCACGTCTTATGACATCTCGTCGGTTGAGAGTCGTCTGGACTCAATTCTAGACCCCTATTTTACCTGAGTTACCTGCAATGACTCTTAGGCGCCTCCTTACTGGCTGACCTTAACCATCGGCAATTTAATTTCTCAGGCTAAAGAGATCGCCAAGAGCGAAGGCCTGCTGGACTCCGACGGTCCAGGTGGTAAGCGCAAACGCGAGAATGGTCGCAAGCTAACCAAAGAAGAGGTCAAAGAGAAAGAGGAGGAAGTGATACGCGGCATTATCATGCGCAAGATGGACATTCGCGGCTCGTACGAGAAGCCGTCAATTATGAATGTGCTGTGGTTTCAACTGCTGATGCTACCGATTCGAGTTCTGCAGTGGATCTACTGGGCGCTGAGATGGATTGTACTGTTCGGCCTGCTCAAACGAGAGTATGGTCCAGCCGAGAAGGAGTACTTGATTCGCCGGTACATGGGCTTGTCTGCGTTGGCCTGGGAGCACCTGCCGGAGCAGCGGCGCGAACAACTGCTAGCCAAGGAGCTCTGGATCAAGGCCAAATATGTTGTCTTTGCCGAGGAGGAGGCTGAGAAGATGCGACAGCAGATGGCGGAGGACACCAAACACAAGAAGATGAGGCGGTATTTGAGACGCGGCGGACCCGGGCAGATCACCTTTGGTCAGGAAGATGTTGATATGGACTTTAGTTAGATAGGTTGTCATGATGACTGTTAGTTAAATGTCCTTTGTTGGTCCAACTTTTAATAATGGCTAATATAACCCTCAAGTGAATTATGGCGCTAATTTAGAATTAATTGTGGCGCCAATTTTGAATGAATTGTGGCGCTATTTTAGAATTAATTGTGGCGCCAATTTTGAATGAATTGTGGCGCTAATTTAGAATTAATTGTGGCGCCAATTTTGAATGAATTGTGGCGCTAATTTAGAATGAATTGTGGCGCCAATTTAGAATGAATTGTAGCGCCTAGTTAAAAGGAGTTGTGACGCCAATTTATAATAAATTGTAGCGCTTATTTTGAATCAATTGTGGCGCTTATTTATAATGAATTGTAGCGCTTATTTAAAGTCAATCGTATCAGTTAGTACCATATTATGTAATCAATAAAGTTTTATGCTTGAAAAGTGTTTTAGCAAAAGTAAGGAAAACGATTTCAAATTAAAATATTTATGATTATTGTTTCTGATATAGTGTGTTGTCCTATCTGTTTCGCAGAATCTCATGATACTGTACCAGAATTGATGTGTCACTTTTTCATATCTTAACAACAACATGTTTAGCATCAGTTCCTGAATTTTATTTCAATCTGGACGTCCATGTCATTTTCTTCTCGTTTTATTGGTTTCATAGCTTTAATTCTTAACTTATTTATAACAATAATTAGGCTATCATTTGTTTTACATTTTTGGCATTATCTATGAGCAAGTTTGTTCTTCAATATCAACAGTGAGTCGGTCTTCCTTATTTAAAAGTTGCTGTTTGTGTTTGTGTGTTTTCATCGACATTTGTGCGTAATTCTGCTTTTTTCTTGTCTTCTGGCTGTGTGTTGTGCGTCGATTATTGTTAGACCAACACTATCTGCGCCCATTTTTGCCGGTTGAATAAAGCTAAAGTTAAGCTATAATCAAAACAAACGAAAAAATTATCAAATCAAAAAATTAGTAAACCTATTTGTTTTGCTTTTATAATGCATTTTTGTCTAACTGTGTTAGTTGAATTGTTTTATTGTTATAATTATTAAAATTAAAAAAAATTATTGTTTCTGTTCTTGCTTCACGTTAAACTTAACCCCTATCTGGTGCGTGTTGTTCTCAATTGTTTTAATTCTTTGTTTTGACTTCAATATTGTTCTGTTTTTGCTAGAGCAGAAATCAATCTGGTTAATGAAGTTGTTCCTATTCCATTTTGTTTGGTGTCCAATTGTTTTGCTTCCTCTTTTGATTTATTATATTGAAATCTATGCAAAGATATTATTTATAAAATTTGCTTTCTGCGCAAGCACCCATTAAGTTATCCTTTTTTGACAATAGCCTACGTGTGTCCAAATTTACCATATCAACATCTTTGAGTAAACAAAACAAGTTCTTTTACTTTAATTAAAGTTAGTTGCCTATGACGTATCAGTGTAATCTGTTTGTCCGTCTGCAGCAACACAAAGACATCAATGGGCATTCATAATAAATTGATGAATATTGACTGGAATGCTTTTATGGGCCATTTTTTCGAGGTCTTTTACGCCTTTTTTCTGAGAGTAAAGAGTGTAGCTTTGCAAGTAGGTATATGATTTAGCTTTCACATTATATTATAACACTTTATAATCCCCTATCCCGGTCTGTGTGTGTGCTCAAGTCCCAGCTGTGGGGCATTGTATCGATCTCAAACAGCTCTCCAACTCAACTCTATCCTCGCTACCAAACGAACGCTCCGTAGCTAGGACTACTAAGTAAAAAATATAATACTGTTAAACTATTTTTGAAACTTTCAAATCGTTCTTTTTGGTAAAGGCCGGTGAATCTGTTAGGTTAAAGTGAAAATAAGGGTTCCTTAATATTTCAAGCTCTTTTTCTCCTTTTATTTTCTGCAATAAATTTGTACCAAATTAGAACCTAGAAAAAAGAATTGAGTTACGATAGTACGCTTCTTCCAATAGGGCGTCTGCTTTGTGATCGGGTTGATCGGGTAAGATATTGTGCATCGCAGGAAACTTATTTCCTAGTGGAGCCATATAGTTTAAGTGTTTATAGCCAAAGCCAACAAAACTCTGAATTCTTGCCGCAATCTACATATCTTGTATACAAATAATGACTTTTGTCTATGGCCCAAATTCTAAACCAGGCTACACAATGTTTAGGCACAGAATCGTAAAGAACACGACGTAATCTCCTTGTCAAAGCGGCTTTAAACTTCTTTGAAAACTTTCAAAGTCTTCTTTAATCTTCTTTTATTTTTGAAGTTAAGACTAAGAGTAAGAGGCCCTTTAGAAAATTAGAGTCCTAGACCAAGGTTCCTCCAATAATGATTGCACAGTTTATCTTTATACATTTTAACGTCCTATTTGGTTTTTTATTCATTCAAATTGGTGCCCTGGCCTTTACCAGTCTGGAACGTGGTTGCGTCTTATGGGTTTTACACAAACCAACAGCAGAAAGCCATAGACAGCAGAAAGCTAAAGGCTTGGCTGAAGTAAAGAATGGCTCAGAGAGAACGATGCGCTAAAATCAATCTGGTGGACAGAGAGAGAGGAGGACAGTGAATGCATGCGTGACCGATGGTTTTGGAGTTTAATGTTCGTGAAATTAACCAAATAGAAAAAGGTGTGATAACCTACGGTTAGATGTTTAGATGGTTAAGTTGGTTAAAGTTTTACGCTTTTAGTCACTGAAATTGTCAAAAGCGAAATTTCAGAATCAATATTGCACGTTTTAATTGGTCTCTGGGTACAATGAAGCAAACATGCCAATCAATCAATAATCAAATCGACCGCTGATTTGCAGGTTGGCCGATCTATAATCGAGATTATCTTACTAGGCAGCCGGGTTGTCGGCCGCGCCTTCGCTGCCGCCCTGCGCGAAGAGTACGCCGCGTCGCAGCAGGCCGCTAAGAACCGACAGCAGAGCAGCAGCAGCAGCAGTGGAGACACAGATCAGTCGGGCACCGCTAGCGCAATATCCGGCCTGTCTCTGAAAGAGGCGATGCAAATTTTGCACGTGGAAAATCTGGAAGATAAAAGTCGAATCCAGCACCAATACGATCATCTGTTTGGGGTGAACGACAGAAAGAAAGGCGGCTCATTCTACCTGCAAGCGAAGGTGTTTCGCGCTAAAGAACGAATCGATCAGGAAATTGGGCAACAGACTGTGGATCCTAGTATGAGCTCTGGGAAGCAGAGTGGCGAGTCAACTAGTTCCACTTCTCCTGAGTCTGCTGCTCAAAAGAAAGCGTCTGATTAGAAATCGAGTTATAACTTTGATTGTAGCCTTCATTTAATCATTCATTCTAATAAAAGTGTTTTCTATCTTTAAGCGGCGGAACTTTTAGAAGAAGCAAAATAATCTGCAGTTATTGTTTTGTATTTTGAGTTGAATTGCGAAGTTTAAAAAAAACACAGACAAAAATATCGCTGCATTTTCGACCAGAAAGTGTTTGAAGTTGCCTGAAATCATTTTTTATCAATCTTTAGTGAAATTAGTAAGGAAAAGTAGCTTTACATGTGTATTTGTTCAGGCCCCTTGTTCCAATGTCTATCAGTTAGGTTGGCAAATATCTCTGCTTGTCAGCTCAGTGCATGCTCAAATACAGAGAAGTGTAAAGTAGCGAACCTTTATATAAATCAATCGCACAGCACAAGATCTGGCGAGTCATACTTTTCTCCTCATTGACTTTGAAAAAAAAATCGAACTAACTCTCTCTAGTTTTAGATTGTGTGTGGTGTGGTCTCTCTCTTCACTCTTTCCAAGTCTGTCCGTCAGTTCAAAGCATTTTATTTTGCTGAATCATTCTATTGTGCAATGCGCGTACAGTTTAACGTTCAGTTCTATCCAGCTTAAATAGCGACATGTGTTTAGTACGCTTGTGTGCAGTGCTTAGGAGTTTTAGTTTTATTATCGAGCTTAGCTACAGAAGTAAAGTTGGGGTGGATGAAATTGTATTGTCATACTTCCACTTGTAGTTTCTTATATTAATACTGAATTTAGTCAGCGACCTCTGCAATATGCTACTATCAATAGAATATAATGTAATATGGATTGCCATACATTCTATGGTAATCTAGCGCAAAGGTTCCTGATTTAGTGTTTTGGATATTCTATAGTTAAAGCTAGAATGTGTTGAATATCAAAAAATTTGTGTGCCTTCATTTATAACTCGTCAACCTACTCAAAGTAGAACATTGAGAACTTTCTCAAAAAAATTAACCGTCTTTAAAATTTTCTTTGCAGCAAATAAAGGCTTTCAATCAAATTTCGTTGCAATCCTACAGTCGCTTAATCACAAAGAATGCCAGTTGTTCAAATAGAAAAGGCCGCCCTATGCCAATGCTTGAATAGGAAAGATTTCACCGATGAAGAGGTTGACGAATTGTGTTTTGAGTTCGGCTTGGAGCTCGATGAGGTCACGTCCGAACGCGAGATGCTGGCCAAAGAGCAGGGCGACGCCAAGGCTGCTCAAATGGGCGACCAGCTCTCCGATGCTGTCATCTACAAAATCGAAGTTCCAGCTAATCGATACGATCTGCTCTGCGTTGAAGGTCTCAGCCGAGCTCTGATGGTGTTCCAGAGCTTGGCTCAGCCTCCGCTGTACAAAGCCGTTCAACCAGCAGCCGGTATGCAACAGATGCGAGTAGCTCCGAGCACTGCTCAAATCCGACCATACGTTGTGTGCGCAATGCTTAGAAACTTGAGCTTCACTCCTGCCAGCTATAAATCCTTCATTGACCTGCAGGACAAACTGCATCAGACTATCTGTCGGCAGAGATCTCTAGTAGCCATCGGAACGCACGACTTTGACACTCTGACTGGTCCATTCTTGTACGAAGCTTTGCCTCCTAGCGATATTGTGTTCAAGCCATTGAACCAGACTAAAGAGTTTAGCGCTGTAGAACTTATGCAACTGTATTCCGGCGAGAGTCACCTGAAAGCTTACCTGCCAATCATTCGCGACAGTCCGGTGTATCCGGTGATTAAAGATGCCAACGGTGTGGTGCTGAGTATGCCGCCAATTATCAATGGCGATCATTCTAAGATCACTCTGAACACAAAGAATGTTTTCATTGAAGCTACGGCTACTGATGCGCACAAAGCATCCGTAGTATTAGACACTCTTGTGTGCGCTTTCTCGCAGTACTGCTCCGAGCAGTTCACCGTCCAGGCTGTCCAGGTGAACTATCCAGACGGTCGCGCTTCAATTTACCCGTCTCTTGCCTATCGTCAGGTAGACATCCAGGTTGATTACCTGCGCAAAGGTGTTGGCCGATCCGATTCTCAACTGACTATCGATGAGATCTGCAATCGTCTAACTAGAATGTGCCTAGTTGCCAAGGCAACTAGCGATGCTACCGTTAGCGTGACCGTTCCTCCAACTCGACACGATGTTCTTCATCCTTGCGACGTACTGGAAGATCTGGCCATAGCTATTGGCTACAATAACTTAGAGATGAGTTTGCCACCAACTCTGTGCACGGGAAAGCAGCAACCATTGAACTCATTGACTGACAAACTGCGTCTTGAGGTGGCTTTTGCCGGATTTACCGAGTGCCTGACTTTTGCCCTGTGCTCAGAGAAAGACATCTCCGAACGGTTGCGCCTCCCATTGGACAGCCTGCCAGCTGTGCGCATCGCCAATCCAAAGACGCTGGAGTTTCAAGTTGCCAGAACCAGCTTGCTGCCAGGGATTCTAAAAACTGTGCACTCGAATCGTTCTTTGCCGTTGCCTTTGAAGCTGTTCGAGATACAGGATGTTGTGTACAAGGTGGGGCCGCTTTGAAGTATTTGTTGCATGATGATATTAGCATCGACTACCTTTTTGAAACGTTTATAAAAACCTAAGTTAAAGTCGGTAGTGCTGCTTTAAAGCATTGAAGATTAATGCTTAGAGCTTCGGACTCACGACTGAAAGGTCAGGGGCTCGATTCCCGACCCACTCAGAACAATTCGTGGTGTCTTTGAGTAAGACAGTCAGTTCACCTAGCTGTAAAATAGTTTACCAGCATTAGCTGGGTGTGTGTGGTGCAATAGCTGCGGCTGAGCTGTCGGTTGCACATCTGCTCACTAGGGCAGGTGTAATAATAAATTACAATGTTATTTTCTCTCTACCCCTCAAAACACCCTTCAAACGTTTGACTTCACACAATCCGCAGTCCACTGACAGCAGCGGCTCCGCCGTCAACTCCCGTCAGCTGGCCGCAGTTTACTACGGCAAATCGTCCGGATTCGAACTGATTCACGGTCTAATGGATCGAATTATGCAAGTCCTTGGCGTGCCAGTTGATCAATACAAATTGTCAGCTACTGAGGTTGCCACTTATTTCACTGGCAGATGCGCCAATGTGCTGTACAAAGGCTCACCTGTTGGTACCATTGGAGTGCTGCATCCGGAGACCCTGGCCCAGTTCGATCTGACTCTGCCAGCTTCTGCTTTTGTTTTCGACGTGGAAAAGTTTCTTTAGGATCCTTTAGTGCGCTTTTCGTGTTTTTTGCCTCTAAGAGGGTTATTTCGCGCAAAGGGTGTTATATGTGACTAATCAAAATGAAGTTAGTTTCAATTGATTATTCTGTTGATAATGAAAGTTGTCAAATGTGATGAACTTTTTGTGGTCGTTTGGTAATGTTTGACCAGTCTATGAGCGTTGTTATAGGTCATTTGGGTAATTTATGGCTAATATAATGAGCGATTTTATAGGTCATTTGGATAATATATGACTGAATAATATAATGAGTGATTTTATAGGTCATTTTGGGTAATCTGTGACTGGCTAATATAATGAGCGATTTTATAGGTCATTTGGATAATATATGACTGAATAATATAATGAGTGATTTTATAGGTCATTTTGGGTAATCTGTGACTGGCTAATATAATGAGCGATTTTATAGGTCATTTGGGTAATCTATGGCTAATATAATGAGCGATTTTATAGGTAATTCAGCCAATCTATGACTGACTAATATAATGAGCGATTTTATAGGTCATCCAGGGAATCTATGAATGGCTAATATAATGAGCGATTTTATAGGTCATTCAAGTAATTTATGACTGGCTAATATAATGAGCGATTTTATAGGTCATTCAGGGAATCTATGAATGGCTAATTTAATGAGCGATTTTATAGGTCATTCAAGTAATTTATGACTGGCTAATATAATGAGCGATTTTATAGGTCATTCAAGTAATTTATGACTGGCTAATATAATGAGCGATTTTATAGGTCATTCAAGTAATTTATGACTGGCTAATATAATGAGCGATTTTATAGGTCAATTGGGATTAGTTCTATGTTAATTATTTAAAATTAAATGCCTTTTGTCCAGTTAAGCCCTTATAATATTATATGCTTATTTATCAGCAGCCTCTATTAAAAATCCTAATTAAACGTCACTTCTTTATAGTAAGCGCTTTTACAAAAAATTTTGCTGCACCTGCTGTGTCTGTGTGTTTGCACTTTTCATGCAGTGCGGTTCCTTAATGCTTTTGTCAAAAAATGTAATTCACAAACACTTTTTTCTCTGAAATCTAAGATTATCTGTCTCCATCTGCTTCTGCTTTTGTGCACAAGTACTGTCCTGGATACTTCTCACTCTGTGTCTGCATTCTAGTATCAATATATTGGCATATTAAAAGTAATTAAAATTAATTTATAGCGATATTCACTGTGACAGCTTTGACAAATGGTAACCCGTTGCGCCTGACTATCTATTCGATTGCTTAAAAAGATAGTTTTTTGTTTTGTTTTTGGTTTAAAAGATGCTTGAATTTCTTATCTTAATTTCTTATTTTGCGAATACTTGATTAGCATGAAAGTGTCTCAGTCAGAACCTCAGATCCTTAGTTGCTGGGCCAGTCTTCCAGATCCCCAGTTGCTAGGCCAGCCTCCCAGATCCTCAGTTGCTAGACCAGCCTTCCAGATCCTCAGTTGCTGGGCCAGTCTTCCAAATCCTCAATTGCTGGGCCAGTCTCCCAGATCCCCAGTTGCTAGGCAAGCCTCCCAGATCCTCAGTTGCTGGACCAGCCTTCCAGACCTTCAGTTGCTGGGCCAGCCTTTCAGATCCTCAATTGCTGAGCCAGCCTTCCAGATCCTCAGTTGCTGAGCCAGCCTCCCAGATCCTCAGTTGCTGGGCCAGCCTTCCAGATCCCCAGTTGCTAGGCCAGCCTCCCAGATCCTCAGTTGCTGGGCCAGCCTCCCAGATCCTCAGTTGCTGGGCCAGCCTTCCAGATCACCAGTTGCTAGGCCAGCCTCCCAGATCCTCAGTTGCTGGGCCAGCCTTCCAGATCCCCAGTTGCTAGGCCAGCCTCCCAGATCCTCAGTTGCTGGGCCAGCCTCCCAGATCCTCAGTTGCTGGACCAGCCTCCCAGATCCTCAGTTGCTGGGCCAGCCTCCCAGATCCTCAGTTGCTGGGCCAGCCTTCCAGATCACCAGTTGCTAGGCCAGCCTCCCAGATCCTCAGTTGCTGGGCCAGCCTCCCAGATCCTCAGTTGCTGGGCCAGCCTCCCAGATCCTCAGTTGCTGGACCAGCCTCCCAGAGTGTCAGTTGCTGGGCTAGCCTTCCAGATCCTCAGTTGCTGGGCCAGCCTCCCAGATCCTCAGTTGCTGGACCAGCCTCCCAGATCCTCAGTTGCTGGGCCAGCCTCCCAGATCCCCAGTTGCTTAGCCAGCCCCATCCTCTCAGATCCTCAGATTAATCCTTTACAGCAGTGACAATTAATGTAACGTAATTTTTTATGACCTGTAGTTTACCGTCGCTTTGCTTGTCGTCAGGAAAAGCATTAAAAGAAGCATAAAGCTACAAGTGCATCGGGTGCTACTTACTAAACTTCTAAGTAGTAGTATCATTCGCGCCCGTAATGGCTGAGGCTGTTAGGCCTGCCAAAAGCAAGGTAATTTTAAAATTTAATCGGCTCTTTATTCGTTAATTTAATATTCGAGATAATATTTTCTATCAAATAATTTCACTTCTTTTAGAAGCGCCGCCAGAAGCAGCAACAGCCGCAGCAGCAAAAAGAGCCACAAGAGCAACACCAATCATTGTCTGTAGACGAAGCGGACGATGTAACGGACATGCTGCCAGAAGCTGATGACATTGTGCAGCCACCGTTGGACTTGGCTAAGCTGGTGTCTCCTCAGCCATCCCATCTTCCAGAAGCAGAAGCAGCAGTAACAGCTTCTGATGATCCTGTTGTTGTTGCAGATTCTGAGCCTTCTGCAACTGAAGAAAGTCAGGAAGAACAAGCTCAAGGCGATGCAGAGCAGAGTGAGCACCCGCCAGAAGACACTGCTCAGCAGGATCAGCAAGAATCGCATCAGAATCAGGAAATTCTGGCGCAAGCAGACCCAGAGCCTGAAGCAGTTCAGCGGCCACCAATTGTTGCTGAAGCTGAAGTGTCGCCTCCTCCAGCGGCGCGTGCGGCAGTTGCTGAACCTGCTGCAGTCGCCAGTCCCCTGACTGAGGCGCAGTTGCAGTCACTGTATCATAATCCACTGCTAAACCACTTGGACTATGAGGTGCAGCAGTATTTGAATGTGAGTGCAATTGAGATCCATTGTGTGTATGTTTGTGTTCCTTTTTGTGAATACTCCACATGTCAATTACTGACAATCACTCTCAAAGATCATCAGGTGTTGAGCTGTCAATCATCCTTAAAGATTCCCAATTGTTGAGCTGTCAATCATCCTCAAAGATCATCAGGTGTTGAGCTGTCAATCACTCTCAAAGATCCTCAGGTGTTGAGCTGTCAATCATCCTTAACGATCCTCAGGTGTTGGCTTTCAATCATCCTCAAAGATCCTCAGGTGTTAAGCTGTCAATCACTCTCAAAGATCCTCAGCTGATGAGCTGTCAATCACTCTCAAAGATCCTCAGGTGTTGAGCTGTCAATCATCCTCAAAGATCCTCAGCTGATGAGCTGTCAATCACTCTCAAAGATCCTCAGCTGATGAGCTGTCAATCACTCTCAAAGATCATCAGCTGTTGAGCTGTCAATCACCCTTAAAGATCCTTAGGTGTTTAGCTGTCAGTCATCCTTAAAGATTCCTAGGTGTTGACCTGTCAATCACTCTCAAAGATCATCAGCTGTTAAGCTGTCAATCATCTTTAAAGATCCTCAGGTGTTGAGTTGTCAATCATCCTTAAAGATCCTCAGGTGTTGAGCTGTCAATCATCCTTAAAGATCCTCAGGTGTTGAGCTGTCAATCATCCTTAAAGATCCCCAGGTGTTGAGGTGTCAATCATCCTCAAAGATTCCCGGGTGTTGAGGTGTCAATCATCCTCAAAGATTCCCGGGTGTTGAGGTGTCAATCATTCTTAAAAATTCTCAGATTCCAAATCGTCTTATCAGATGTCAATATCGCTAATTAGTTCGCAAACGCATCATTAATCTGTCTTACCTTCGGCAGGAAGCGGATACACAGGACTCGGAATTTCACGAGATGCTGAGCTCCTACTGCGTCGCCTGCAAGAAGCTGCGCCGATCCGAGGCCAACATTCGCCAATTGGAGTCCGACCTGCGCGAGCTGCAAGACTCAGTGTGGCAATTATCTACTCAAACTCAATCAGTTGAAGGCAAATGTCAGGACGGTGTTAAAGTGTCCACTGAATTTCGCTATGATGTTGCCGAGTTCAAAGCCGAGGGGATGAAACGGCTTAGCGATAAGCTGGCTGCCGCTAGGCGGGAGTTGGAGAATGACGTTCCGTTGCATGGGTACGACACCCAGAAATGGCGACTGCTCATCCAGTGCCACCTGCACAAGCTGGTGTCAGGTCTGCCTATGCTTGCTGAGACTCCGCCGTCTGCGCCTCCTGTTGGTGAGAGTCCCTGTGATATTCTTTGACTGATCCCCAGGTGTTTTGGGATATTCTTTGACTGATCCCCAGGTGTTTTGGGATATTCTTTCACTGATCCCCAGGTGTTTTGGGATATTCTTTCACTGATCCCCAGGTGTTTTGGGATATTCTTTGACTGATCCCCAGGTGTTTTGGGATATTCTTTGACTGATCCCCAGGTGTTTTGGGATATTCTTTGACTGATCCCCAGGTGTTTTGGGATATTCTTTGACTGATCCCCAGGTGCTTTGGGATATTCTTTGACTGATTCCCAGGTGTTTTGGGATATTCTTAGACTGATCCCCATGTGTTTTGGGATATTCTTTCTTTGACTGATCCCCAGGTGTTTTGGGATATTCTTAGACTGATCCCCATGTGTTTTGGGATATTCTTTCTTTGACTGATCCCCAGGTGTTTTGGGATATTCTTAGACTGATCCTCCGGTGTTTTGGGATATTCTTTCTTTGACTGATCCCCAGGTGTTTTGGGATATTCTTAGACTGATCCTCAGGTGTTTTGGGATATTCTTTGACTGATCCCCAGGTGTTTTTGGATATTCTTTGTCTGATCCTCAGGTGTTTTGGGATATTCTTTGACTGATCCTCAGGTGTTTTGGGATATTCTTTGACTGATCCCCAGGTGTTTTGGGATATTCTTTGACTGATCCCCAGGTGTTTTGGGATATTCTTTGACTGATCCCCATGTGTTTTGGGATATTCTTTGACTGATCCCCAGGTGTTTTGGGATATTCTTTGACTGATCCTCCGGTGTTTTGGGATTTTCTTTGACTGATCCTCAGGTGTTTTGGGATATTCTTTGACTGATCCCCATGTGTTTTGGGATATTCTTTCTTTGACTGATCCCCAGGTGTTTTGGGATATTCTTTGACTGATCCCCAGGTGTTTTGGGATATTCTTTGACTGATCCCCAGGTGTTTTGGGATATTCTTTGACTGATCCCCAGGTGTTTTGGGATTTTCTTTGACTGATCCCCAGGTGTTTTGGGATTTTCTGTGACTGATCCCCAGGTGTTTTGGGATATTCTTTGACTGATCCTCAGGTGTTTTGGGATTTTCTTTGACTGATCCCCAGGTGTTTTGGGATTTTCTGTGACTGATCCCCAGGTGTTTTGGGATATTCTTTGACTGATCCTCCGTTGTTTTGGGATATTTTTTGACTGATCTTCAGGTGTTTTGGGATATTCTTTGACTGATTCCCAGGTGTTTTGGGATATTCTTTGACTGATCCTCCGGTGTTTTGGGATATTCTTTGACTGATCCGCAGGTGTTTTGGGATATTCTTTGACTGATCCTCCGGTGTTTTGGGATATTCTTTGACTGATCCTCAGGTGTTTTGGGATATTCTTTGACTGATCCTCCGGTGTTTTGGGATATTCTTTGACTGATCCTCAGGTGTTTTGGGATTTTCTGTGACTGATCCCCAGGTGTTTTGGGATATTCTTTGACTGATCCTCAGGTGTTTTGGGATATTCTTTGACTGATCCTCCGGTGTTTTGGGATATTTTTTGACTGATCTTCAGGTGTTTTGGGATATTCTTTGACTGATCCCCAGGTGTTTTGGGATATTCTTTGACTGATCCTCAAATGTTTATTTTTTTAGATTCTTCACAGATCCCATAAATTGTCGGGACTTTACAGACAAATCCTACTAATTTTTGGGACTTTACAGACAGATCCCAGAACTTGTCGGGACTTTACAGACAGATCCCAGTAATTTTCGGGACTTTACAGACAGATCCCAGAACTTGTCGGGACTTTACAGACAGATCCCAGTAATTTTCGGGACTTTACAGACGGATCCCAGTAATTTTCGGGACTTTACAGACAGATCCCAGTAATTTTCGGGACTTTACAGACAGATCCCAGTAATTTTCGGGACTTTACAGACGGATCCCAGTAATTTTCGGGACTTTACAGACAGATCCCAGTAATTTTCAGGACTTTACAGACAGATCCCAGTAATTTTCAGGACTTTACAGACAGATCCCAGTAATTTTCGGGACTTCACAGACAGATCCCAGTAATTTTCAGGACTTTACAGACAGATCCCAGTAATTTTCAGGACTTTACAGACAGATCCCAGTAATTTTCAGGACTTTACAGACAGATCCCAGTAATTTTCAGGACTTTACAGACAGATCCCAGTAATTTTCAGGACTTTACAGACAGATCCCAGTAATTTTCGGGACTTCACAGACAGATCCCAGTAATTTTCAGGACTTTACAGACAGATCCCAGTAATTTTCAGGACTTTACAGACAGATCCCAGTAATTTTCAGGACTTTACAGACAGATCCCAGTAATTTTCAGGACTTTACAGACAGATCCCAGTAATTTTCAGGACTTTACAGACAGATCCCAGTAATTTTCAGGACTTTACAGACAGTTCCCAGTAATTTTCAGGACTTTACAGACAGTTCCCAGTAATTTTCAGGACTTTACAGACAGTTCCCAGTAATTTTCAGGACTTTACAGACAGTTCCCAGTAATTTTCGGGAATACGCTCCTCGTAGGTCCTACAAATAAACGTAGTTTTTTTGTAATGTATTTTAAAAAGCGTTTTAAGTAAAATAAAATATAGCATTAATTCAACCCACCCCACCCCCACCCCCAACTCGCAGTCCTGCCCGACTATCCCAGATCAGATGGTCGCGCTCAAGCCGACGAAGTTCTCCGCCGCTGTCGCGTCCTGTTCCACTTCGCTCGCAAACCGATACTGATCACTGATCAGGCCTTTCAAGACGATGTTCGAGCCTGGCTGATTGAACTTGGCGGCACTCTGCTGCGTTGCGCCACCTGGCGTGAGCACCTGTACCTGCTGTGCGAGCTGCTCCGCTGTCCGCCTGGTGTCGGCGACTGGGGCGCCTGCTTGGTGCAGCTGCCGGCCGATCAGCTGATTGACTCTGCTAGCGGCAGCGGCGGGTCATCGGCTGTTGCTGCTGCGGATCTGTGTCTGGCAGCACTGCAGCTTATTGTGTGCCCCGTTGCTGAGAGGGCCAGGTGAGAGGCGGGAAAGGTAGAGACTTATTTAGAAGTTGTTTTTAAGGGTTTTAGTTCGAAATTTATGTGTGAGATTCGTTTCAATTTAGGGATGAGATTCGTTCCATTCAAAGGTACGGTTTGTTCTTAGTTTGGGTGAGGTTCGTTTTAATTTTGGGCTGAGATTCGTTCCTATTTAGGGGTGAGATTCGTTTCAATTTTAGGGTAAAATTCGTTCCAATTTAGGTGTCAGCTTCTTTCTAATTAAAGGGTGAGATTCGTTCCAATTTAGGTGTCAGCTTCTTTCTAATTAAAGGGTGAGATTCGTTCCAATTTAGGTGTCAGCTTCTTTCTAATTAAAGGGTGAGATTCGTTCCAATTTAGGGGTGAGATTCGTTCCAATTCAGAGGTGAGATTCGCTCCAATTTTAGGGTGAGATTCGCTCCGATTTAGGGTGAGATTCGCTCCGATTTAGGGTGAGATTCGTTCAAATCAAAGGGTGAGATTCGTTCCATTTTAGGGAGAGATTCGTTCCAATCTAAGGGTGAGATTCGTTCCAATCTAAGGGTGAGATTAGTTCCAATCTAAGGGTGAGATTCGTTCCAATCTAAGGGTGAGATTAGTTCCAATTTAGAGTGAGATTCTTTTTATTTAGGGGTGAGGTTTGTTTTTAGTTTAGGATGAGAATCGTTCTCATTTAGGGGTGAGATTCGTTCCAACTTATAAGAAAGCGGGGAGATTCGTCCTGACTCCACCACTCCTCCCCATCGCCCCCAGGTTCATGGCCCCATTCGAGGCCCTGGACAGCCTCCCAGCGGGAGAGCAGCCGCAACATCAGCAGCAGCAGCAGCAACAGGACGACTCTACCAGATGGATTTTCGTTGACGAAGAAGGCGAAGCCTACGACAACCAGAGGGACGCCCTGACGGAGCTGCGAGATACCGACCTGCTAGCGTTGCTGTCTCAGCTGCCGCTGCACTCCCTGCTCAGATCCCTATTCGCTCTTGCAGAGGATAATTCTCCCCAAGTGCCGTTGCCTAAGCTACTAGCATTTGTCAACAGTTTCGTATCCATTGCCGAGTTGGGATTCGATTCGTTGAAACAGGCAGCTAGATATCGATTAGTCAGTCGCTGGCTGGGTCACGTGATACGCCAGGCTCTGGTTCTGCTGTCTGACAGATTTCTAGCGGAGTCAACTCAGAATTACCAACCACAGCAGTGGGCTACCATGTCGGCCACAATGGAACGGGTGTTCCTACGCTGTGTTAGAGCACTGCTCAGCGCTGGGAGGCACGGCAGCTGGCAATATCTCACCGAGTTGCCTCTGGACTGTCTGTCTGGTCAGTGCAAATTGAGTCTGATCAATACCCTGTTGCAGGACTGCGGTCTGATTGAATTGGAGTCCAGATTGACAGCTTTGTCACCGTCTGAGGCTATCTATCTGCTCACTAGTTTGAGCAATGTAGCTTGTCAGTGTGACGCTTCAGTGCCGGACCAGAGAAAACTTCTGCTCAGCATCACGGATGAGATATTTAATCTGGCATTCGTTCGTGAGCACACCAGAGATCTGTGCGGTAAAGTTGGATGCGAACTGCTCACTTCTATAGGATTGAGGCACCCGCTAGTGCTCAGGGAGATGCTGGATTATGTGGATCGGGCTAAACTCGATATGGTCTTTGGGGTGAGTATAACTGCTCATGCTAGATTCTGCTCATTGTATTCTTCTGTGTTTGTCATATTTTACACCTGAAAAAATTGTAGTTTTAAATTTTGTCCTGTGAGGTTGGATGACTCAATTTGTTCATAGACTTCTCTTTTAACAATGGTTATAGGCTAATAGGTCTCTGTGTTTTAAAGTTGTCATGGCCCTCTGTCTGTTAAAACTGGTCATAGCCCTCCCTCTGTGTTAAAACTGGTCATAGCCCACTGTGTTTTAAAACTGGTCATAGCCCTCCCTATGTGTGCTAAAACTGTTCATAGAGCCTACTGTGTGTTCTCCGTGTTTTATAACTAGTTATAGCCCATCATATTTTCAAACTGGTCAGAGCCTTCTTGATTAATTAGACAGGTCATATTCTTGTGGCTGTCATCATTAACAGGTCTATGATATTGCTGCTTGTGAAAAATAGTTGATCATTTAATTATTGTAATTATCGATTCGTAATATTTTCTGATCATCAACATTTTAAAATTTTGTTATTCTAATTTACGATCGCTGCTGTCAGGTGCTGGAAACGTCGGATCCAAATGCTAGCAAGGTAAACCCATGTCAATTAATTCAATCATTACTCAATTATCGTTAAATCTTATACAGTACAATACTAACTTGATAATGTAGTATTTTAATATATTGATGGAGTTTTTTGCTGTGTTAATTAATATCTATCCTTTATTAATTTAGTTATCGACGTTTCGCTTCTCCGGTTTTTTGGGTTGTGTACTTTTATATTTATGATATTTTTGTACTATTAACGTACTTCAATATTAATTTATTGTTAAAATCTCTAAACCAGTTAAATTTCTTGTGCATACGTGTGTGCTGGTTTTCTATCAGATCTAAACTCAGGATGGCAACAGTAAAAATAATAAGGATGGCAAATAGTAAAAATAACACGACTGAAAGGTCGGGGGTTCGATTCTGGACCTAACTCGGAACAATCTGTGTCATTGAGCAAGACAGTTAACTCTGGGGCAATTGAGGGTGTGAGTGGCGAACCCCCCCCCCCCAGTCCTTGGACTGAACAGCCGTACGCAGCCTTCAGATGTGCCACGCAATAGCTGCGGCTGAGCTGTCGGTTGCACATCTGGCCAAATTGGGGCAGGTGTAATCAATGATCATTATTAGCTTGGAAAAAACAGGATGATAAAATCTACAATCAGGGGGTAGAATTCTTCTTCTGCATGCTACAAACAAAATTGGTTGTGTGTCTTGACATCAAAACCAGATTTATCATAATAATTAATGTCTACTGATTTCAGGACGTGCTCAGTCTATTCAAGGATCTGCCATTTCAAACATTTGTGCCAGACAAGGCACTGCTCACTCGGTTTCTGCACTGGCTGACCTTGTATCCGTTGAAGTCGCTTCGGAGCTGCATCGCTAGGCTGGTGCTGGACGGGTTCAACTGGTCTGTGGATTTTAATGTGAGTTCTGCTTCTTTTTAGTGTTTTTTTTTCTTGGAAGCTTTTTTAACATCAGGCTATAATATTTATGCAGTACACTTTAGTAACATTTTTCGGTAGGTTGCTAGGAAATGATGCTTGTGATTTTATAGAATTTCATTTATTATTTGTTCTTTGAATTTTCCTAATGCATTATTTTTGTCCTATTGAGTTTATTTTTTATATTAAAGACTCATCAATTTCCAAGAATCCCTGTCGACCTATTTATTTGTTGATTTCTAAGACTCCCTGTCGACCTATTTATTTGTTGATTTCTAAGAATCCTTGTCAACCTATTTATTTGTTGATTTCTAAGAATCCTTACCGATCTATTTATTTATTGATTTCTAAGAATCCTTGTCAACCTATTTATTTGTTGATTTCTAAGAATCCTTGTCGATCTATTTATTTATTGATTTCTAAAAATCCTTGTTGACCTATTTATTTATTGATTTCTAAGAATCCTTACCGACCTATTTATTTATTGATTTCTAAGATTCCTTGTCGACCTATTTATTTGTTGATTTCTAAGAATCCTTACCGACCTATTTATTTATTGATTTCTAAGATTCCTTGTCGACCTATTTATTTGTTGATTTCTAAGATTCCTTACCGACCTATTTATTTATTGATTTCTAAGAATCCTTACCGACCTATTTATTTATTGATTTCTAAGATTCCTTGTCGACCTATTTATTTGTTGATTTCTAAGAATCCTAAGAATCCTTGTCGACCTATTTATTTATTGATTTCTAAGATTCCTTGTCGACCTATTTATTTGTTGATTTCTAAGAATCCTTACCGATCTATTTATTTATTGATTTCTAAGAATCCTTGTCAACCTATTTATTTGTTGATTTCTAAGAATCCTTGTCGATCTATTTATTTATTGATTTCTAAAAATCCTTGTTGACCTATTTATTTATTGATTTCTAAGAATCCTTACCGACCTATTTATTTATTGATTTCTAAGATTCCTTGTCGACCTATTTATTTGTTGATTTCTAAGAATCCTTACCGACCTATTTATTTATTGATTTCTAAGATTCCTTGTCGACCTATTTATTTGTTGATTTCTAAGATTCCTTGTTGACCTATTTATTTATTGATTTCTAAGAATCCTTACCGACCTATTTATTTATTGATTTCTAAGATTCCTTGTCGACCTATTTATTTGTTGATTTCTAAGAATCCTAAGAATCCTTGTCGACCTATTTATTTATTGATTTCTAAGATTCCTTGTCGACCTATTTATTTGTTGATTTCTAAGAATCCTTGTCGACCTATTTATTTATTGATTTCTAAGAATCCTTGTCGACCTATTTATTTATTGATTTCTAAGAATCCTTGTCGATCTATTTATTTGTTGATTTCTAAGAATCCTTGTCGACCTATTTATTTGTTGATTTCTAAGAATCCTTGTCGACCTATTTATTTATTGATTTCTAAGAATCCTTGTCGATCTGTTTATTTATTGATTTCTAAGAATCCTTGTCCACCAATTCGTTCAGGATACAGAAATCAATCACACCAATGCTTATACAATGCAATTTAATTTAATTTAGTTTTCCTGCAAAATTCGCTACATAGTACATACTCTTTGGCTACTATAAGTAGGAGTTCAAGCATGCTACTACTAAACATTTTTTGCACCTGAAAAACTACCAAATACAGAATCCGGCAGTGCTATTCCTACCGCACGAGACTCATGTAGAAGTGGCCCTGATTCTGGTTCAAGCCAGTCAGCAGCTGTTCTCCAATAAATCCTTTGCCCAGCAACTCCGCTCCGGCGGTATCAACGCCTTCCCGCCTCAGTCAGTGGAGGAGCGATTCTATCTTTGGTGCGTGAATTTGATGGCCCGACTCCGGTTGCACCTGACCAGCCTGCCGACTTTGAATGCTCACGCTGCTGCTGCCGAGCTGCGGCCTGACCGGGTCGATCCGCAGTCTGCACTGTTTCGCGGCCTGCTCAAAGAGGGCCTGGAAGCTGACAACCGGTGGCTGTTTATGCTGCCCTGGTCATGACTCGACTCGGGAATAATACTGGTGAGGCAATTGCCTGTGTGAGCTTTTATGTTGAGTCTTCAGAATGTTTCCTAGTTTTCTTTGAGGTTTTTTTAGTTTCACAGGCTCTTATTTAGAATCTTTGAGCTTCAGATTCTTTTCCTGAGCTTCAGGGTCTGTTCATGAGCTTTAGGATCTTTTTCATGATCTTTTCAGGATCTTTTTCATGATCTTTTCAGGAGCTTCAGGATCTTTTCCTGAGATTCAAAATCTTTTTCAGGAGCTTCAGGATCTTTTCCTGAGATTCAAGATCTTTTTTAGGAGCTTCAGGATCTTTTCCTGAGCTTCAGGATCTTTTCCTGAGATTCAAGATCTTTTTCAGGAGCTTCAGGATCTTTTCCTGAGCTTCAAGATCTTTTTCAGGAGCTTCAGGATCTTTTCCTAAGTTTCAGGATCTTTTTATTAGCTTCAGGATCCTTGTATAAGCTTCAGGTCGATCGTCTCTTGAGCTCCAAGATCTTTCATGAGCTTCAGGATCTTTTCCCTGAGCTTCAGGATCTTTTCCCTGAGCTTCAGGATCTTTTCCCTGAGCTTCAGGATCTTTTCCCTGAGCTTCAGGATCTTTTCCCTGAGCTTCAGGATCTTTTCCTGAGCTTCAGGATCTTTTCCCTGAGCTTCAGGATCTTTTCCTGAGCTTCAGCATGTTATTCTGAGCTTCAGGATCTAACCTTTCAGTTTCGTACATTTAAAGTTTCTTAGCTTTATTTTATGAAGCGCATAAACTGTATGAAATATTAATATTTAAACTTAAATTCCAAAGCTGAATAATTTGATCTTCAATCACTGCAGGCGAGCTCCTGTCAACCGGCCTGACCCACCTGACCAGCCTGTGCCGATTGAAGCAGACCCGATTAGCTCTGGAGTTTCTCGGCCAGGCAGCTGCTATGCTCACTCCTACTGAGCCGGCCACACTCTACTCAAACCCCACTGCTCACTCTGCTCTGGCCACCCTAGCCATGTGCGATGATGCCTGGTGGAACCAGCACCGGGTACCCGGCGGGCAGCGCACCTTTCCCGGCCCGAATCTCCGCTTGATTGGTTCCGCTTTGCTGGGCTCTCCGGCTGGCATTGAGCCTTGGCTGAGAAGTCTGCTGCTGCAGGTGAGGCATCATTCATCTCTACCTGTATTGTTTTGTCCGAGAATATCCTACCTGAGAACCTCAGAATCGCCTCTCAATAACCCTAATAATTCCCCCGAAACAACCCTGAGAATCGGCCCTCAACTGCCATGGGAATCGCCCTTCAACAGCCCTGAGAATCGCCCCTCAACAACCCTGAGAATCGCTCCTCAACAGCCCTGAGAATCGCCCTTGAAAAACACTAAGAATCGCCCCTCAATAGCCCTGAGAATCGCCCCTCAACAGCCCTGAGAATCGACCCTTAACAGCCCTGAGAATTGGCCCTCAACAACCCTGAGATTCGCTCCTCAACAGCCCTGAGAATCGCCCCTCAACAACCCTGAGAATCGCCCTTAAACAGCCCTGAGAATCGCCCCTCAACAACCCTGAGAATCGCCCTTAAACAGCCCTGAGAATCGCCCCTCAACAGCCCTGAGAATCGCCCCTCAACAGCCCTGAAAATCGCCCTTCAACAGCCCTGAGAATCGCCCCTCAACAACACTGAGAATTGCCCTTCAACAGCCTTGAGAATCGCCCCTCAGCAACCCTGAGAATTGCCCTTCAGCAACCCTGAGAATCGCCCTTCAGCAACCCTGAGAATCGCCCCTCAGCAACCCTGAGAATCGCCCCTCAGTAACCCTGAGAATCGCCCTTCAGCAACCCTGAGAATCGCCCTTCAGCAACACTGAGAATCGCCCCTCAGTAACCCTGAGAATCGCCCTTCAGCAACCCTGAGAATCGCCCTTCAGCAACCCTGAGAATCGCCCCTCAGCAACCCTGAGAATCGCCCTTCAGCAACCCTGAGAATCGCCCTTCAGCAACACTGAGAATCGCCCCTCAGTAACCCTGAGAATCGCCCTTCAGAAACCCTGAGAATCGCCCCTCAACAACCCTGAAAATCGCCGCTCAGCAACCCTGAGAATCGCCCCTCAGCAACCCTGAGAATCGCCCTTCAGCAACCCTGAGAATCGCCCCTCAACAACCCTGAGAATCGCCCCTCAACAACCCTGAAAATCGCCCTCAACAACCCTGAGAATCGCCCTTCAGCAACCCTGAGAATCGCCCCTCAGCAATCCAGAGAATCGCCCCTCAGCAACCCTGAGAATCGCCCTTCAGCAACCCTGAGAATCGCCCCTCAGCCACCCTGAGAATCGCCCCTCAGCAACCCAGAGAATCGCCCCTCAGCAACCCTGAGAATCGCCCCTCAGCAACCCTGAGAATCGCCCCTCAACAACCCTAAGAAACGCCCCTCAGCAACCCTGAGAATCGCCCCTCAGTAACCCTGAGAATCGCCCTTCAGCAACCCTGAGAATCGCCCCTCAGCTACCCTGAGAATCGCCCCTCAACAACCATAAGAATCGCCCCTCAACAACCCTGAGAATCGCCCCTCAACAACCCTTAGAATCGCCTCTCAACAACCCTAAGAATCGCCCCTCAACAACCCTAAGAATCGCCTCTCAACAACCCTAAGAATCGCCCCTCAGCAACCCTGAGAATCGCCCCTCAGCAACCCTGAGAATCGCCACTCACTCGACCCCACAGGCCCCAGCGTGTCTGCAGAACCGCGGTGTGCTGTACCTGATCGACCGCCTGTGCTGTCAGGCAGTGGTACTGGACGCGATTGCAGCCAGCAACCGCAGCAGCAGCAGCAGCAGCAAGGCTTCGACACGATGCTTAGTTGTATCCGCTCGGCTTGCCAAGCATTCAACAACGGAACCGGAAGCGGAGGCGGAAGTGGCGGCGGCGGCGGCGGCGGTTTTCTCAAATCCGTGGCCGGATTGTTCTCGGGCGGCCGGTCGTTCTTGCTGGACGGCGTGAAAGCGGAGGCGGACAGACAGCTGGTGCCCTGGCTTCGCTTCGGTCTGCTTCTAGTAGAAACTAGAGAAGAAGACGATTCTGGCATCTGGACAGCTCTGATTAGCCGACTAGCCGAGACTCAGCATCACCAGTCCTCGGCTTCATCAGTTAGTCCTCAAACTGCTTTTCAGAAAGCTCGATCAAGAATTGCCGCTAGTAGCTCCTCTTCTGGAAGCAGCAGCAACAAATTAGAATTCAATCAGTTGGCTATATTTAGATGGGCAGATTTTCTACAAGACTTGCTCCGAGAGCAACAGGCTTCTGCTTCTGCGCCGGAGCAGCAAGAGCAGCCTTCGGCCGCCACCTGCGCCGTGCTGGCCTTAGCCTGCGAGCAGTTCTTCTTGCGCTATTTCGCTCGGGCGCATCAGCACGCGGGCAGCCAAGGCGAGCGCCTGTTCGTAGCCGCCAACCTCACCAGCCAGATCAAGTTCATCCGCGGCCGGCTCAGAGACATCGGCAGGCAGCTGGTTGCCGCCGGTCAGCAGCCTCTGCTAGCCAATCATCTTGAAGCCTTCGCCCTGTGGATTGACGAGCCGCGACTGCACAGCGAATCTCTGATCCTTGCCGCTTTGCCGCCGCAGTACCTGTCTCAGCGGCTGTGCACCTTGTTGCTAGGCCAAGCCGAGCCATGGCTTGAGCTGCTGCCAATCGATGAACTGCGCACCCAGCTGGAGTCGCTGGCCCACTCCTGGCTTCGTCGGGCCGATGTCGGCGATGCCGGAATGCGCCGTCTGCAGGATCGGGTTCGTCGCCCGCCCAGAGGCGGCGGCGGCGGGAGCAACGACGAGCCGGCTGATAGGATTGCTGCTAGGCTAGACGAGTTGGCTAACCGGTTTAAACCGGTTGCACCGCCGTCAGCGCTGGCTGCCGCTGGCTCCCAACAGCAGCAGCAGTTGTGGCAGGATGCTTCCTTGATGACACTGCCTAGTAAGTAGATGACGAAGCATTTAAGTATGCAATTGGAGACATAGCTACTCCGGCCGTTTACCCAAACTTAAATGTAAACGTAAGCTAATAAGCTGGCGAGGCGTTTGAGTATGCATATGAAGTGATAGCTACTCTGGCCGTTTACCCAAATTTGAATATTAATCTAAGCTGATTTGATGGCGAGGCATTTAAGTATGCATATGAAGTTATAGCTACCCCAACAATCGTTTACCCAATCATGGCTGATTGTTAATCTACGAGCGTAAGCTAATTAGCTGGCAGGGCATTTCGGTTTAGTGTCGTCTAGAGTCAACTTGTTTCCTATTTTACCGTACTTGTGTTACCTGCAACGATTATTGGGCAATGCTCTGGGACTCTGGGATGCTTATAGACTAATTATATGACGAGGAACTAATTAGCAGCTATAGTTACTCTCGCTGTTTACCCAATCCAAAACAAACGCAGACGCCAGCATCCTTGGCGACAAGGTTCGTCTGCTTCACTACCTTGAAGAGCGGCTGGCCTGTCTGACTCTGGGGGCCAGAGATTTCAATGACCGATCTACCAAACTGCTGAATTTGGATCTCAACTATACGGAGAATCTGCCGCACCTGTACTGCCTAGTGGCCAAGGAGCAGACTTTTAATGTGGCCTGCGGACCAGCTCTGCAGCTGTGTGAGTTCCTGTGCGATTCTTACATTTCTCCCATAAATTATAGATCCCATCTATAATTTATCCCATCTATAACATTTCTCCCAATTGATCCCATCAGATCTCATTTAATCCCATCAGATCCCAATTGATCCCATCAGATCTCATTTAATCCCATCAGATCCCAATTGATCCCATCAGATCTCATTTAATCCCATCAGATCCCAATTGATCCCATCAGATCTCATTTAATCCCATCAGATCCCAATTGATCCCATCAGATCTCATTTAATCCCATCAGATCTCAATTGATCCCATCAGATCCCATTTAATCCCATCAGATCCCAATTGATCCCATCAGATCTCATTTAATCCCATCAGATCTCAATTGATCCCATCAGATCCCATTTAATCCCATCAGATCCCAATTGATCCCATCAGATCTCATTAATCCCATCAGATCCCAATTGATCCCATCAGATCCCATTTAATCCATCAGATCCCAATTGATCCCATCAGATCTCATTTAATCCCATCAGATCCCAATTGATCCCATTAGATCCCATTTGATCCCATTTGATCCCATCAGATACCAATTGATCCCATCAGATCCCAATCGATCCCATCAGATCCCATTCGATCTCATCAGATCCCAATCGATCCCATCAGATCCCATTCGATCCCATCAGATCCCAATTGATTCCGTCTCTCTCAAAAATCCCAATTGATTCCATCTCTCCCATAGATCAATTAATCCCATCTCTCCCTTAGATTCCAATTGATCCCATCTTTCCCACAGATCCCAATTTATCTCATCTCTCCCACAGATCCCAATTGGTCCTATCTCTCCCACAGATCCCAATTTATCTCATCTCTCCCACAGATCCCAATTGGTCCCATCTCTCCCACAGATCCTAATTGGTCCCATCTCTCACACAGATCCCAATTGGTCCCATCTCTCCCACAGATCCTAATTGATCCCATCTCTCCCTTAGATCTTGATCGCATCTTCCCCATATACCTTGATCCCATCTCTCCCTTAGATCTTGATCCCATCTTCCCCATATACCTTGATCCCATCTTCCCCATATACCTTGATCCCATCTCTCCCTTAGATCTTGATCCCATCTCTGCCATATACCTTGATCCCATCTCTCCCTTAGATCTTGATCTCATCTTCCCCATATACCTTGATCCCATCTCTGCCATATACCTTGATCCCATCTCTCCCTTAGATCTTGATCCCATCTTCCCCATATACCTTGATCCCATCTCTCCCCTATATCTTGATCCCATCTCTGCCAAAGACCTTAATCCCATGTCTCCCTCAGATCCCAATCGATCCCATCTCTCCCATAGATCCCAGCTGATCCCATATCTCCCATTCGATAGTGTTTCTACACAATTGTCCCATTTACTAGGATTAGTCATCAATGGGATAATTATCCCCAAAATTCCCCTGCACTCTCCCGCAGCCGTCACCTCGCCCATCAAGCGCTGCAGCGGTCCGGCCCGACTGTTCCTCCGCTACCAAGAGGCGGCGCCGCAGCCTGGCCTGTCGCAACTATTGGAGGAGAATCGAACCCAGGCCCGCCAGCTATGCATCGAAGCTCTGCTGCCGCCGTCGCAGAAGCTGGTAGCGGCGTCGGTCTATCTGGACTGGGTTGTGGCCAGCCTGGGAGAAGCTCAAGCCGAGACTGGGGTGGCGCTGTTCTACCACCTGACCGGCCTGGTGTCCGAGCTCACCAAGTTCTATCCGCCCACCCGCCAGCTTCTCACCGGCCTCATCGAGTGCCTCGGCCAGACGTTCATCCGACGATGGCCCGGTCAGGCTCAGCCTCTGCTCGAAGCCGTGCTCCAGACGCCTACTTTAGTTGAGTTGTTGGCTCCGAACTTTGATCCGCTATCTAGCGGCGATCTGTTTGTACAGATGTACACCAGAATTGTGCCTGTGCTCAAGGACTATGGCATTGAAGTGCTGTTCGCTTTGCTTAGTAAGGTGAGATTGGGAATGCTGAATTGATTCAATTTGGGTTCGAATTGAGATGGGTAGAGAGCGGATGTAGATTTGGGTAGAGAGCGGATGTAGATTTGGGTAGTGAGCGGATTTAGACTAGGTAGATAGCGGATGTAGATCTGTGTAAAGAGCGGATGTAGATTTGGGTAGAGAGCGGATGTATACTAGTTAGAGAGCGGATGTAGATTGAATAGAGAGTGGGTGTGGATTGAGTAGAGAGCGGATGTTGCCTGGGTAGAGAGCGGATGTAGCCTGGGTAGAGAGCGGATTTAGATTTGGGTAGAGAGCGGATGTAGATTTGTGTAGAGAGCGGATGTAGATTTGGGTAGAGAGCGGATGTAGATTTGGGTAGAGAGCGGATGTAGATTTGGGTAGAGAGCGGATGTAGATTTGTGTAGAGAGCGGATGTAGATTTGGGTAGAGAGCGGGTGTAGATTTGTGTAGAGAGCGGATGTAGATTTGGGTAGAGAGCGGATGTATACTAGTTAGAGAGCGGATGTAGATTGAATAGAGAGAGGGTGTGGATTGAGTAGAGAGCGGATGTGGCCTGGGTAGAGAGCGGATGTAGCCTGGGTAGAGAGCGGATTTAGATTTGGGTAGAGAGCGGATGTAGATTTGTGTAGAGAGCGGATGTAGATTTGGGTAGAGAGCGGATGTATACTAGTTAGAGAGCGAATGTAGATTTGGGTAGAGAGCGGATGTAGATTTGGGTAGAGAGCGGATGTAGATTTGGGTAGAGAGCGGATTTAGATTTGGATAGAGAGCGGATTTAGATTTGGGTAGAGAGCGGATGTATACTAGTTAGAGAGCGAATGTAGATTTGGGTAGAGAGCGGATGTAGATTTGGGTAGAGAGCGGATGTAGATTTGGGTAGAGAGCGGATTTAGATTTGGGTAGAGAGCGGATGTAGCCTGGGTAGAGAGTGGATGTAGATTAAGTAGAGAGCGGATGTAGACTGGTTAGAGAGCGGATGTAGACTGGTTAGAGAGCGGATGTATTGTAGACTGGTTAGAGAGCGGATGTAGACTGGGTAGAGAGCGGATGTAGACTGGGTAGAGAGCGGATGTAGACTGGTTAGAGAGCGGATGTAGACTGGGTAGAGAGCGGATGTAGACTGGGTAGAGAGCGGATGTAGACTGGGTAGAGAGCGGATGTAGACTGGGTAGAGAGCGGATGTAGACTGGGTAGAGAGCGGATGTAGACTGGGTGGAGCCAGTAATTACGCCTACCGGCTGCAACCTTACTCCCGCAGTTCGACGTCAGCGAATGGCTGAAAACCCGACCCGGAGCTCAGGAGCGCAACAACTTGATCGGTGCCATCTGCTCCGGCCTGTGCACCTGCGGCCCCAGCCCGGCGCCCAGCCTCTGCCTCATCTTCGATCTCTACCAAGTTCACCTATCAGCCGTGCTGCAATTCGAGTTCCCTCTGCACTTTCATCCGGGCCTGCAGCGCATCTTTGCCGCCTCTTGCACCGGTAAAATCCCTCCCGTAGCTTGGCGCCTGCTGTGCAACTGTGTGGCAGCTGACACAGCCGATGACAGGGAGCTGTCAATGTCAATCGATCAGATTGCCGATGTACTTCGATGGCTGGCGGCTCTGCTGCAGCGAGAGCGGACTGCCAGATTGGAGCTGTACAGCCAGTGGAATGTGTACCTGGAGCACGTGATGTCTCTGGTGGCTAGCCTAGTCAGGTGGGTGTGTTCTGCTCTGTGACCGTTTTGGCTTATCGGTATCACCTGGGCATGCTCAGGGGTCAGCTGAATGGGATAATAGATTCTGTAAATCTGAAAGTCATATTACATTAATCTGTTGGGTTTGATTTTTAGTATATTGGGTTCTCTAATGTCAAAGTGAGTCTCCTTAATCTCGGTGTAGCACTCCCTTATCTCAGGATGAGACTCCATAATCTCAGGTTGGGACTCCGTAATCTCAGGTTGGGACTCCATAATCTCATGGTAAGCCACCCTAATCTCATGGTAAGACTCCATAATCTCAGGTTGAGACTCCATAATGCAAGGGGAAGACTCCATAATTTGAGGGTGAGACTCCTTCATGTGAGGGTGAGACTCGATAATCTCAGGTTGAGACTCCATAACCTCAGGTTGAGACTCCATAATCTCAGATTGAGACTCCATAATCTCATGGTGTGACTCCATTATCTCAGGTTGAGACTCCATCATGTCAGGTTGAGACTTCATAATATCAGGATGAGACTCCATAATCTCAGGCTGAGACTCCATAATGTAAGGGTGAGACTCCATAATCTCGGGTTGAGACTCCATAATCTCAGGTTAAGACTTCATAATCTCAGGTTGAGACTCCTTAATCTCAGGTTGAGACTCCTTTATTTTAAAACTACTCACCCGCAGGTGCCTCGGCTACAAGGTGTGCCGCTCAGTCTCCAGGCGCCATCTCAACCCAGCCGCCGGAGCCGACACCCTCTGGGAGGCCGTCCGGCCCGTGTTCGCGCCCTTCCTCGAGCCGCTCGAGTCGACCCATTCCCAATCCCAATCCGTTGGCGCCCCGTTCAACCCCGGCCACAGTGAAATGGCCGGCCGAGTTCTCGACTGCCTGGTTGAGATTGTCTGCCAGCTCGACCGCGAGTTCCAGCACACTTTGGGATCGAATTGCGTCGAACAGCCTAGCGGAACCAGCGCCGCTAGAGCGCCAATTCACGAGCAACTCCTTCTATACTACTGTCAGCGACTGGCTGCTCCTCAATTCCGATTGCCTGCTTACGTGTTGGCTGCTTTTCACAGCTCGCTGGCTAAGGCCGATTGGCGTCAGTTGCTACCCGGATTGCCAGCTATGCAGGTGATTGCGGATTTCTATCGCACCGCTGTGTCCGCGTCTCAGCAGTTTCTGGCAGGCATTGTCAGCGAGATTGATTGGTCTAGCGAAGCGCTGACTGATCATCGGCAGATGCTATTCCACCTGGTGCTGTGTATGACCACTTCGCAGGTGAGAACTTTATTGAGAATCTGGGATCTGGTCATTGAGGATTCTGGAATCTGGTCATTGAGGATTCTGGGATCTGGTCATTGAGGATTCTGGATCTGGTCATTGAGGATTCTGGGATCTGGTCATTGAGGATTCTGGGATCTGGTCATTGAGGATTCTGGGATATCGTCATTGAGGATTCTGGGATCTGGTCATTGAGGATTCTGGGATTTGGTTATGGAGGATTCTGGGATCTGGTCATTGATGATTCTGGAATCTGGTCATTGAGGATTCTGGGATCTGGTCATTGAGGATTCTGGGATCTGGTCATTAAGGATTCTGGGATCTGGTCATTGAGGATTCTGGGATCTGGTCATTGAGGATTCTGGGATCTGGTCATTGAGGATTCTGGGATCTGGTCATTGAGGATTCTGGGATCTGGTCATTGAGGATTCTGGGATCTGGTAATTGAGGATTCTGGGATCTGGTCATTGAGGATTCTGGGATCTGGTCATTGAGGATTCTGGGATCTGGTAATTGAGGATTCTGGGATCTGGTCATTGAGGATTCTGGGATCTGGTCATTGAGGATTCTGGATCTGGTCATTGAGGATTCTGGGATCTGGTCATTGAGGATTCTGGGATCTGGTCATTGGGGATTCTGGAATCTGGTCATTGAGGATTCTGGGATCTGGTCATTGCGGATTCTGGGATATGGTCATGGAGGACTCTGGGATCTACTGGATGTGTTCATTGAGACCTGGCTATTAAGATTCTATTTGGGGATCACTGGGCTATAGAAGTCCCATTTTGGTATCGTTAGCCTATTGAAATCCCATTTGGGAATCACTGGGCTATTGGAATCTCATTTGGGAATCACTGGACTATTGAAATCCCATTTGGGGATCACTGGGCTATTGGAATCCCATTTGGGAATCATTGGGCTATTGAAATCCCATTTGGGGATCACTGGGCTATTGGAATCCCATTTGGGAATCACTGGACTATTGAAATCCCATTTGGGGATCACTGGGCTATTGAAATCCCATTTGGGAATCATTGGGCTATTGGAATCCCCTTTGACATGGCATCCTATCCTATTTTCCCCAGGAGATTATCCGAATGCCCGAGTTCGCTCGCCTCTTGGACACCAGCGCTCGCCTAAATTGGCACTGTGTTCGATCCGACACCTACGAGTCCATGACAACCTGGCTAGCAACCAAATGGGATCCGATGTGCATGCTAAGGGAGCGAACTTCGGCCGCCTATTTAGCCGTGGCTTTCCTGCAGAAGTCGGCAGAGTTTTCGGCTCCACTGCAGCCAGACGATCGTAGCGGACTGATTAAGCAGTGCCTGTGCACCCGTATGTGCATTCAGCTGCTGTGCCAGTGCCTCTCTGCTGGGCAGACTGCTCTGTCCAAGGAGGAATTGGCTAGCAAATTTGCTACTGCCGTTAGCAACCTGCTCACTGAGGTTGAGTCCTGTCTGGTCTATGGTGAGTGCGAGTTTCTGGGTGTGCATTTCATTAGGAAGTAGGATAAGAGTAGTTTCGGCCATAGACTATAGAGCTGTACACAGTTAGGATAAAATTAGCTTAGGCCATAGACTATCGATGTACATAGTTAGGGTATAATGGGTTTTGACCATAGACTATATATGTACACAGGATTGAATGGGCTTTGGCAATAGACTATAGATGTACACAGTTAGGATTGGGTGGCCTTAGGCCATAGACTATAGATGTACATAGTTATGATTGAATGGGCTTTGACCATAGACTATAGATGTACACAGTTAGGATGAAATTAGCTTACGCCATGCACACAATAAAATAGGCTTCGGCCATAGACTATAGATGTACACAGTTAGGATTGAATGGGCTTAGGCCATAGACATAGATGTACACAGTTAGGATTGAATTGGCTTAGGCCATAGACTATAGATTTACACAGTTAGGATTGAATGGGCTTATGCCATAGACTATAGATGTACACAGTTAGGATTGAAATGGCTTTGGCCATAGACTATAGATGTACACAGGATAAAATGGGCTTTGGCCATAGACTATTCTTATACACAGTAAAATGAGCGGGACTACAAGACTTTTGTGACTTTCAACCATAGACTACGCAAGAACCTTCGTGTTGAACAACACTGCCTTCCCTCCCCTAAATCAGCTGCGCTACCAGACGACCAAAAGTTCGCTCACGGCTGCGCCCTCTGCCAGGAGGTGCTGAACCTGTTGCGAAATAACAGCCCAGCTGTGCAACGGGTCTGTCTATCCAGCCTGCAGGACTGGTGCGAGAACAGCGGCTCCGGCCCGCTGGTCCTGCCGCTTATTCGATGCCTCACAGCAGCCCCTGCCAACACTGCGTCCACTGTGCGACTGCTCGAGACTCTCATGACCGCCTTTGTGGTTGCTATTGGTGAGCGATGGGAGCTTGCTATAGGGGCTTTGAGAGTTCTCACCATAGACACTGCTCAGTGATTGATGAGTTCTCACACCAGAGACACTGCTCAGTGATTGATGAGTTCTCACACTGCTCAGTGATTGATGAGTTCTCACACTGCTCAGTGATTGATGAGTTCTCTCTCCTTCCCTCTCTCTGCAGCCTCCAACGAGTCAACGCCCCAGTCGGTGCTGTCGCACCTGTTGGCAGTGTTCCAGCTACCCAGCAGCACTCTGGAACCGTTTCTGTCCGAGTGCGTCACAGCGGAGAGCCTGCTCACTCTGCTGCTCTGTCTGCATATCCAGCTCGGTCTGTCCTCGGTAGCCAATCAGCGTAGAGCTCTGCTAGCCAGATGCTGCGATTGGCTGCGCTCGGTGAAGGTCAGCGTGGACGGTGAGGTTCGGTACCTGGCCCTGCTAGATCGCTGCTTTGATGCACTGGTTATGCACTTGACTCCTGAGGATGATCAGTGGCTGAATAGGCAGCTGCACCAGCTGCTGCCCTGTCTGCTCACCCTGTCGGAGGATAAATCTTCGGCTGGGTTTCTGGGAGCTATCGGACTGGGACGGCGCTCGGCGATGTCTGCTGAGTGAGTGATGATGGGTCTGTGGATGATAGATAGGTAGATAGATAGATTAGACTGGCAGATAGACTAGTAGATAGACTGGTAGATCGACTGGTAGATCGACTGGCAGATAGACTGGCAGATAGTCTGGTAGATAGACTGGTAGATAGACTGGTAGATAGACTGGCAGATGGACTGCTGGTAGATAAACTGGCAGATAGACTGGTAGATCGACTGGCAGATAGACTGGCAGGTAGACTGGTAGATATACTGGTAGATAGACTGGCAGGTAGACTGGTAGATAGACTGGTAGATAGACTGGCAGGTAGACTGGTAGATAGACTGGTAGATAGACTGGCAGATAGACTGGTAGATAGACTGGCAGATAGACTAGCAGATAGACTAACAGATAGACTGGTAGATAGATTTCTACCCTCTACTCTGTCCGACCCCATCGCAGGTTCCGCTTCACGGCCAGAGCCGCGGCCAGCCTGGTGCAGGTGAAGCTGGACGGCTGGCAGGGCGCTCGCACCCAGCAGGTGGTCGCCGGCCTGCGCGCCGCTCGCGCCAACCGCGCCTACACTGGCGCCATCAGCGAGGCCACCATCGATCAGGTGCTGGCATTCGTGGACACGTTCGGTTCGCCAGGCGCAGCCAGACCGAGGCTCGCCGACATCTGTCGAGTTTTACGATTCACGACGCATCGAGCTTATCCAAGTAGCGGCCTGCCCGCTTGCAAATGCCTGCTGCCTACGGAGAGCGAACTTCTGCCGCTGGGTGGCGCCAACTGAGAACTGATTGAAACTGCTGATTCTGGAATTTCTTCATTCGTGTGTTTATTATTCAGTGTTTATGACTATAGCTGGGTCGATTGAACTATATGTGGGAATTTAACCTAGGGAGATAATCTTTATTAGGCTACCTGAGAGATAATCCCCTATAAGCTACCTGAGAGATAATCCCCTATAAGCTATCTGAGAGATAATCCCCTATAAGCTACCTAAGGGATAATCCCCTATAAGCTACCTGAGAGATAATCCCCTGTAAGCTACCTGAGAGATAATCCCCTATAAGCTACCTGAGAGATAATCCCCTATAAGCTACCTGAGAGTTAATCCCCTATAAGCTACCTGAGAGATAATCCCCTATTAGCTACCTGAGAGATAATCCCCTATAAGCTACCTGAGAGATAATCCCCTATAAGCTACCTGAGAGATAATCCCCTATTAGCTACCTGAGAGATAATCCCCTATAAGCTACCTGAGAGATAATCCCCTATAAGCTACCTGAGAGATAATCCCCTATTAGCTACCTGAGAGTTAATCCCCTATTAGCTACCTGAGAGATAATCCCCTATAAGCTACCTAAGGGATAATCTCTAAGCTACGTGAGGTGATCAGTGCTAAAAAAACGCGTCATTCCAAACTTTCTCGTATTTTCGCAACCTCTACTAACAGTAGTTTCAATGTGTATTTTCAGATTGATTCTTCTGCGTGTAAATAAAATGCCAATAAATACATTATTAGTATCGTGTGTATCAATAATGTATTTTACTTGACTCCCAGTAATTATTGATTTTACAATCGATTGTACATCATTCATTAATAATAATTCACCTCCTGCTTTCCCTGCGTTGGTCTTTCTTGTAATTAAACAAACCAAAAACAAAGGAATAATATATGAAAAATTGAAAACTTCATTTTATTGTCACAATTTGATTCTCACTTGGGTTTGCATCTGAGTTTGTTTGATCATAAAAAATGTTGCTATTTTCTTAAACAGATTATTGTTGGTATTTTTCAACACTAAATTAACCCATTCATTCTAGCATGCGTATATTTATTATTTATTATTGCCTGATTTTCACTTAAGAATCTTAACTCGAATTTCTTCATCACGTTGGGTTCAATTTTTCTTTTGTCCTGGCCTGCGTTTTTGAGGAACCTTGAAGATTTTATAATATATAATTACGGTAATAAAACTGTTAACAACAGTAATTATGCGTTTGTTTATCCAGATTTTGAAAATATAACTTCCGCTTAATGAAGTGCATGCTGTACTTGGTGTTGACTTTGGTGTTCGTTTAGTTGTTTTAAATAAACATCTTAGGCCAGACTGAATTTTTCTACATGTCTAAATCTACATGTACATGTGTAATTGAGACCAAGAGAATATTTAAACTGATGGCGCCAAACTCAAACTGATGGTGCCAAACTCAAACTGATGGCGCCAAACTGAAACTGATGGCGCCAAACTGAAACTGATGGCGCCAAACTCAAACTGATGGCGCCAAACTGAAACTGATGGCGCCAAACTCAAACTGATGGCGCCAAACTCAAACTGATGGCGCCAAACTCAAACTGATGGCGCCAAACTCCATATACTCGTAGTAGCGCCAAAAACTCAATATATTGGCGCCAAACTGAAACTGATGGTGCCAAACTCAAACTGATGGCGCCAAACTGAAACTGATGGCGCCAAACTGAAACTGATGGCGCCAAACTGAAACTGATGGCGCCAAACTGAAACTGATGGCGCCAAACTCAAACTGATGGCGCCAAACTCAAACTGATGGCGCCACACTCAAACTGATGGTGCTAAACTCAAACTGATGGCGCTAAACTCAAACTGATGGCGCTAGGCGCTAAAATCAATACAGTGGCGCTAAAGTCTACAGTGGCGCGCTAAACTCAATACAGTAGCGCCAAACTCAATACTACAGTGGCGCCAAACTCAGTACAGTGGCGCCAAACTCAATACAGTAGCGCTAAACTCAATACAGTGGCGCCAAACTCAATACAGTGGCGCCAAACTCAATACAGTGGCGCCAAACTCAGTACAGTGGCGTCAAACTCAGTACAGTAGCGCTAAACTCAATACAGTAGCGCCAAACTCAGTACAGTGGCGCCAAACTCAGTACAGTAGCGCTTAACTCAATACAGTAGCGCTAAACTCAATACAGTGGCGTCAAACTCAATACAGTGGCGTCAAACTCAGTACAGTGGCGCCAAACTCAGTACAGTGGCGCCAAACTCAGTACAGTAGCGCTAAACTCAATACAGTAGCGCTAAACTCAATACAGTAGCGCTAAACTCAATACAGTGGCGTCAAACTCAATACAGTGGCGCCAAACTCAGTACAGTGGCGCCAAACTCAGTACAGTAGCGCTTAACTCAATACAGTAGCGCTAAACTCAATACAGTGGCGCCAAACTCAATACAGTGGCGCCAAACTCAATACAGTGGCGCCAAACTCAGTACAGTGGCGTCAAACTCAGTACAGTAGCGCTAAACTCAATACAGTAGCGCTAAACTCAGTACAGTGGCGCCAAACTCAGTACAGTAGCGCTTAACTCAATACAGTAGCGCTAAACTCAATACAGTGGCGTCAAACTCAATACAGTGGCGTCAAACTCAGTACAGTGGCGCCAAACTCAGTACAGTGGCGCCAAACTCAGTACAGTAGCGCTAAACTCAATACAGTAGCGCTAAACTCAATACAGTAGCGCTAAACTCAATACAGTAGCGCTAAACTCAATACAGTGGCGTCAAACTCAATACAGTGGCGCCAAACTCAGTACAGTGGCGCCAAACTCAGTACAGTAGCGCTTAACTCAATACAGTAGCGCTTAACTCAATACAGTAGCGCTAAACTCAATACAGTGGCGTCAAACTCAATACAGTGGCGTCAAACTCAGTACAGTGGCGCCAAACTCAGTACAGTAGCGCTAAACTCAAACTGACGGTGCCAAAAACTCAATACAGCTAGCCCGACCGAAAATAATTGTTCTTTCAAAAACAGTAAAAAAAGTGTGTCAGTTGTGCCACAAATATGCCCTTTGACAGAGATGTAACTGTCTTTGTATGTCCTTTTGGCACACTTGTTGCTACAATTGTACCAGTTGTGCCGTAGCTATGCCATTTGGCACAGGAATTGTAAATGTCTTTGTGTGCCCTTTTTGGCACACTTGGCGCAAATAACGTTTTTATTGCTAACGAAACTGTTTGACACACACCCGGTGCAACTTGCACGGAGGCTGGCAGGCGGTCATTAACAACATGATGGGGCGCCCCTGTCTCTTGGTGGGCGCCCCTGTCTCTTGGTGGGCCGCCCCCTTGTCTCTTGGTGGGCGCCCCTGTCACTTGGTGGGCGCCCCTGTCACTTGGTGGGCGCCCCTGTCACTTGGTGGGCGCCCCTGTCTCTTGGTGGGCGCCCCTGTCACTTGGTGGGCGCCCCTGTCTCTTGGTGGGCGCCCCTGTCTCTTGGTGGGCCGCCCCCTTGTCTCTTGGTGGGCGCCCCTGTCACTTGGTGGGCGCCCCTGTCACTTGGTGGGCGCCCCTGTCACTTGGTGGGCGCCCCTGTCACTTGGTGGGCGCCCCTGTCACTTGGTGGGCGCCCCTGTCACTTGGTGGGCGCCCCTGTCTCTTGGTGGGCGCCCCTGTCTCTTGGTGGGCCGCCCCTTGTCTCTTGGTGGGCGCCCCTGTCACTTGGTGGGCGCCCCTGTCACTTGGTGGGCGCCCCTGTCACTTGGTGGGCGCCCCTGTCTCTTGGTGGGTGCCCCTGTCTCTTGGTGGGCGCCCCTGTCTCTTGGTGGGTGCCCCTGTCTCTTGGTGGGTGCCCCTGTCTCTTGGTGGGTGCCCCTGTCTCTTGGTGGGTGCCCCTGTCTCTTGGTGGGTGCCCCTGTCTCTTGGTGGGTGCCCCTGTCTCTTGGTGGGCGTCCCTACCACAATCCCCTGTGCAGGTGATTCGTACAATTGGTGTCAAAAGTTGAGGTCCGGTCATTGTCAAGCTTGGTCATCTCAATTCTTCATTGATAATAATTTGATAGCAATTTTGTGAGGCGTGACTAAAAGAGCAATTCAAGCCAAAATTAACAGACACCAGCAAGATGTGCATGCGACCTTATTTAAATGCTTTTAGTTCAGTTCAGATGCACTTGCTGCACAGCTCCTTCACTTCACAATCTCCAGACTTCATATTGTCAAAAAGCCCTTATGGTTACTTTCCAAAATCGTTCAAAACTCAAACGTGAGTCAGTGACTTCAAACTTCATTCATGATTTTGCAATGTCAGTCAGTGAGTAGCTATTAAAAATATTGCATGACTGACTGCTGCAGTGTTGCGTGGGAATTGCACAGCACTTTGTCTCTGCGGTTGCTTTGGGTCGTCATGAGCAGCCATCGATGAGACATCAAACTCCACACGACACGGATGTATATGAGGACTAAAATTCAAGCAAAAATTGTGTCATCAAGGATAATTTATGTAATTCAAAAAATGGCAATGGCAATGCGGTGAGGAAAAGGTAAAAAAGCGGAAACTTTGAGCCCGTTTTCTGGATTTTCATGGCAATTGGTTGAATATTTTGGGAGGTCCAGACAAAGGAAAAATGTGTGGAGTATTACATGTACGTTGTTTTTGTCTCCTCTGTGTGTACGTTTCTTTCTGTTATAGCTTCCACTTATGCATTTTTAATTCGGCAGACTTCGCTTTCCTGTTTTACACATTTTTTGTCCCATTTGCTACTTCCCATCAAATATATACTATTATATAAATATATACAGCATCAGGTAGCACATTATGCGCCTACATGTAGTTTAACTGCCTTAAACAGCACACTTACTCGTATGGTGCCAAATGGTACATTTATGGCACAGTTGTGTACAATTACAATTATAAGCATTAAAAAATAGCTTCAATTGATTCTTAATTGTCACATGTGCCACCAATTGTCGATTCTCACGAATTCTAACGAAAGAATCAATCTATCGGCGCCAAACTCAATCTGATGGCGCTAATTTACTGCATGTAAGCGTACTAACAATACACTGTATGCATATTTACTGTATGCTTGTCACATTCTCCCCTCTCCTTGTCACCCTCTCCCTTCTCCTTGTCACCTCCCCTCTCCTTGTCACCCTCTCCCCTCTCCTTGTCACCCTCTCCCTTCTCCTTGTCACCTCCCCTCTCCTTGTCACCCTCTCCCTTCTCCTTGTCACCTCCCCTCTCCTTGTCACCCTCTCCCATAAAATTAACAAATACCGAAACAAAAGACAAAGAGTTTACATTTTCACCCGCAAATGTTTTTAGTTGTCAAATAGTTGTTATTACAACTTCGAAAACTGACTAAAATAGTACATGGATAAAGCATATATAGAGAATTACAATAGTGAAAATAGGTTATATAAAATAGTACATATTCGGTATTTACAAGCAAGCAGAATTAATTTTAATAACTTTTATACAAGTAAATTGTATAAATTGCTACTGGCACGGAAAGTCAAAGTTTATCAAGCAATGAGCTGCATTGTACGTAGATGAATGCAAAATTAATTTGTTTAACGACTAAATATTCAATATTTAAGCAATTAGCAGCTAAAAGTGTAAGGTATTAGTGTAAGTATAAGGTATTAGTATTCAAGTGTAAGGTATATAAAGGTATCAGGTGTCTGCACTACTGCAGGCTTATCTACTGTACCAGCTTCCCTGTTCTTCTCATCATATTCTCTCTACTCTCCATCTCCCTTTTCTCACTCGTTTCACCTCTCGACCTCTTCTTTAATCATACTCTCTCCTCTCCTCTCCCTCCCCCTCTCTCCCCCTCACCCTCTCCCATCTCCTCACCCTCTCCTCTCCTTGTCACCTTCTCCCCTCTCCTTGTCACATTCTCCAGTCTCTTTGTCACCCTCTCCCCTCTCCTTGTCACCCTCTCCCCTCTCCTTGTCACCCTCTCCCCTCTCCTTGTCACCTTCTCCCCTCTCTTTGTCACCCTCTCCCCTCTCCTTGTCACATTCTCCCCTCTCCTTGTCACCCTCTTCCTTCTCCTTGTCACCTCCCCTCTCCTTGTCACCCTCTCCCCTCTCCTTGTCACCCTCTCCCCTCTCCTTGTCACCCTCTCCCCTCTCCTTGTCACCTCCCCTCTCCTTGTCACCTTCTCCCTTCTCCTTGTCACCTTCTCCCCTCTCCTTGTCACCCTTTCCCCTCTCCTTGTCACATTCTCCCCTCTCCTTGTCACCTGCTCCCCTCTCTTTGTCACATTCTCCCCTCTCCTTGTCACCTTCTCCCTCTCCTTGTAACATTCTCCCCCCTCCTTGTCACATTCTCCCCTCTCCTTGTCACCTTCCCTCCTCTCCTTGTCACATTCTCCCCTCTCCTTGACACATTCTCCCCTCTCCTTGTCACCGTCTCCCCTCTCCTTGTCACCTTCTCCCCTCTCCTTGTCACCTTCTCCCCTCTCTTTGTCGCCTTCTCCCCTCTCCTTGTCACATTATCCCCTCTCCTTGTCATCGTCTCCCCTCTCCTTGTCACCTTCTCCCCTCTCCTTGTCACCTTCTCCCCTCTCCTTGTCACCTTCTCCCCTCTCCTTGTCACCCTCTCCCCTCTCCTTGTCACATTCTCCCCTCTCCTTGTCACATTCTCCCCTCTCCTTGTCACCCTCTCCCCTCTCCTTGTCACATTCTCCCCTCTCCTTGACACATTCTCCCCTCTCCTTGTAACATTCTCCCCCCTCCTTGTCACATTCTCCCTTCTCTTTGTCACCTTCCCTCCTCTTTTTGTTACATTCTCCCCTCTCTTTGTAACATTCTCCCCTCTCCTTGTCACCTTCTCCCCTCTCCTTGTCACATTATCCCCTCTCCTTGTCACATTATCCCCTCTCCTTGTCACCTTCTCCCCTCTCCTTGTCACATTATCCCCTCTCCTTGTCACCGTCTCCCCTCTCCTTGTCACCTTCTCCCCTCTCCTTGTCACCTTCTCCCCTCTCCTTGTCGCCTTCCCCCCTCTCCTTGTCACCCTCTCCCCTCTCCTTGTCACCCTCTCCCCTCTCCTTCTCCCCTCTCCCCTCTCCTTGTCACCCTCTCCCCTCTCCTTGTCACCCTCTCCCCTCTCCTTCTCCCCTCTCCCCTCTCCTTGTCACCTTCTCCCCTCTCCTTGTCACCCTCTCCCCTCTCCTTGTCACCTTCTCCCCTCTCCTTGTCACATTCTCCGCTCTCTTTGTCACATTCTCCGCTCTCGTTGTCACCCTCTCCCCTCTCCCTGTCACATTCTCCGCTCTCCTTGTCACCCTCTCCCCTCTCCTTGTCACATTCTCCGCTCTCTTTGTCACATTCTCCGCTCTCTTTGTCACCCTCTCCCCTCTCGTTGTCACCCTCCCTCCTCTCCTTGTCACCCTCTCCCCTCCACTTCTCAATGGCATGACATCGCATAGAAACTTATAGCTAACACGAAAAATGAATTTCATATCATAATCAACTACACACTAATAAAAAACCGCACACAGAGACAGACAGCAAACAATTCAACATCCCAGTTAGCAGCTGATGTGCGATCAAGATCTCCTCATTTCCCCTTTTTCTTAGCGGCCGCGGCTCTGGCACGGGTGGTGACGCCACCGCTGCTGCTGCTGCTGCCTCCGCTGCGGCGCTTTCCCCAGGCCTCGTCAACCAGCAAGTTAACAGCTGTGGCCAGGAAACCAAAAAATCGGAATCCGTGGAAAGCCAGAGCTGGGCGAAGGTCCACAGCAGGTGCTGGCGGAGGCGGCTTTCCGGCGGCTGGTGATGGGAAGGATGCGATTTGAGAATTGAGATAACTATTTTCTGGGATTCTGATCCCTAATTTAGGGATTTTTATCCCTACTTACTTCTATGATTTTATCCCTATTTCTGGGGATTTTGATCCCTGCTTATGGGATTTTGATCCCTGCTTATGGGATTTTGATCCCTTTTTCTGCGAAGTTGATCCCTGCTTATGGGATTTTGATCCCTTTTTCTGCGAAGTTGATCCCTGCTTATGGGATTTTGATCCCTTTTTCTGTGAAATTGATCCCTGCTTATGGGATTTTGATCCCTTTTTCTGCGAAGTTGATCCCTGCTTATGGGATTTTGATCCCTTTTTCTGTGAAGTTGATCCCTGCTTATGGGATTTTGATCCCTTTTTCTGCGAAGTTGATCCCTGTTTATGGGATTTCGATCCCTTTTTCTGCGAAGTTGATCCCTGCTTATGGGATTTTGATCCCTTTTTCTGTGAAGTTGATCCCTGCTTATGGGATTTTAATCCCTATTTCTGGGATTTTGATCCCATATTTATGGGATTTTGATCCCTATTTCTAGTTCTGGGATTTTGATTCCTACTTACTTTTAGGATTTGATCCCTACTTCTGGGATTTTGATCCCTATTTCTTGGATTTTGATCCCATATTTCTTGGATTTTGATCCCTATTTCTGGGGATTTTGATCCCTATGGCTGGGGATTTTGATCCCTGTTTCTAGGATTTTGATCATAATTTCTGGGATTTTGATCCCTATTTCTGGGGATTTTGATCCCTATTTCTGGGATTTTGATCCCTATTTCTGGGGATTTTGATCCCTATTTCTGGGGATTTTGATCCCTATTTCTGGGGATTTTGATCCCTATTTCTGGGATTTTGATCCCTATTTCTGGGATTTTGATCCCTATTTCTGGGATTTTGATCCCTATTTCTGGGATTTTGATCCCTTTTTCTGGGATTTTTATCCCTATTTCTAAGGTTTGATCCCTATTTCTGGGGATTTCGATTCCTATTTCTGGAATTTGAATGCCTATTTCTAAGGTTTCGATCCCGATTTCTGGGATTTTTATCCCGATATCTGGGATTTTGATCCCTGCTTATGGGATATTGATCCCTATTTCTAAGATTTCGATCGCCACCAGGAATTTTGATCCCTAATTCTGGGATTTTTATCTAAGCTAATACACGTTCTGATTAAAATTCTAACTCACCGCCAGCAGAAGCAGCAGGGCAGATTTTTTCCGTGGCCCAATAATGGAGCAGGATCTGTAGATCCAAAACCGCTGCGCAAGCGGCCAGCAGCATTAGCGGGCAACGGAAAGTCGGACGGCCACCTAGATTAATTGGCGATTTTTTTTAAATTTAGTAATGCTTTTCATTCTACTAACAGTAGCAAAACAAGTAGCTGATATAACTGATTTTTTGTCAATTCTACTAACCTTTTAACACGGAGGGCAACATGTAGACAAGAGCCGGAGTTGCTAGTACGGCCAGGGCGGCGCTGACTCTAACCCAAACCGGTGGCGAAGAAGTGAGGCAGTCGCCTGTGCTGTCAACATACATTCGTAGCACCCGGAGAGGCTGGATAGTTAATAATTTCAATTAATTCGAATGATTAATTCATGTTTTGACTAATTAATCCGACAATTATTCTTAATCTTGTTGCCTTCGCCAAGATACCCCTGTGGCCTGTACATAGCTTTGCCTTTAGTCTGCTTTGGTTTGGTTTGGTGGCATGAGGCATATGCCACGCCACGCCCAAGTTCAAAGCCTTGGGTCTTTATCTTGGTTCAGCTAAGTTAATTCACTCAATGGAGGCCCAAGTTCAGTTCAATTCAGTTCGCGCCATAAAATTTTGGGCCGGCCCGAGCCGGAGGAATCGGGGTGAAAGAGGGGCAGAAAACTAAAGGTGAACTGGGCTCCCAGAGGAGGGCCCCAAATTTGCTGAGTCATAAAACCTTACGCCTATAGGCGCCAGCACGCGGGGACTCTGTCGCTGGAGGGAGGGGGGTTGGGGGTTGTTTTGGGCCCCAAGGCCGAAAAATAAAATCAATTCTCTCTACAGTGTACATCTTGGCTATGTACATTCCTTTAGTTTTAAAGCTGTGGGTCGGCGGGGGGACGGGGGGTTGACCCCAAGGCCCAAGGGCAGAGGAATGAAGGGAGGGGGAAAGGGCTTGTGGGAGAGAGAAGTAGAGAGAAGGCCCTATGGGCTGCCGAACCGCAAGGGCTCCAAAACTGACTGCAAACAAAGACAAGGAAGGTAAAGGGAACCAAAACTGACTGACAAGGGGGAACCCGAGCGGCCTAAACTAAACCGACCGACACAAGAAGCGATGATAGTGATAGATTAGATGAAGCCACTTCCAGACTCTCAGTGCGTTGAAAATCCTAAATATTCATTTTTTCCAACAGACTACCATTTTTAATGAAATTTAATATGCAATATACAAAACCTTATAAGCTACTGTAGTAGTTATGCAATACGCGCATAAAATACAATAACTATAGTTTACACAAATATTATTTTCTTATTTAGACATTCTACTTTTCATGGCTGCAAATTTTTGCTTCTTTCTAATATCAAACGGTTTTGTAATGACGATGAACTCGAATCGAACTTTCAAAGAATCAAAATCAAACGCTTCTTTAGTTAACTTTGAACGCATTGAAATTAGACTCAATTTAAAGATTAGTTAGAAAGCGAGAATGCAAAACAAGAGATAAGATAACTCACCAGTTCACTGGGATAATGTGCTTTAATGCCATCTGGCAACGCTATATGCAATTCCATCAGTAGGACGGATACGCTATGTACAAAAATAGTGAAACTCGTTAAGTAGTTTAGTAGCATTGTTGTGCTAATCTAAGAAGCTAATTAACAAATAAAGCAAGAAATTAGCTGTGTTTATTATTATAATTAAAGGATCCTAACTAGGTAAGGACTAAGGAGACTGCTAGCAACTGCGTCTGCAAGGACGATTGAGGCTAAAAGAAAACGGGAGGATTTCATACGGGCCTGGCCTCCCATGCATGGCCTTATAGCATCAGCCTGCCCTCCCAAACAGACCCCACCTCCCCGACAGCCGAAATGAACGCATGGAGTGGGGTGGGTGCCCGGTAGCCAATAAAAGCATGGAAAAAAGCCTCGCGTGGCCTTGGCTATCCCATCTCTCTGTGCTACTACTAGTAGGCAATAAAGTCTAAAAAAGGCTAATAATCAGCGGCGCAGATTTCAAATTCAGTGGCGCCAATCTAAAATTGAGTGGCCCCTAATGTAAAATTGAGTGGCGCCAATCTAAAATTGAGTGGCGCCTAATGTAAAATTGAGTGGCGCCAATCTAAAATTTAGTGGCGCCTAATGTAAAATTAAGTGGCGCCAATCAAAAATTCAGTGGCGCCTAATGTAAAATTGAGTGGCGCCAATCTAAAATTTAGTGGCGCCAATTAAAAATTCAGTGGCGCCAATCTAAAATATACTGGTGTCGCCAGTTTGAAATTCAGCTGTGAATCAATGCAAACGCGTCCTATAACTATATACTACTGTTGCGTCAAGTAGTAAGCCAAAACTACAGTCAGACAATTAAAATACTCAAACAGCTTCTACTTGGCTGGACAGAAAAGAAACTGCATAATTCGACAAAAATGCTAAGGTTGTATGCTCTGTGAGATATTGAGAGGGAGGGAGAGAAGGAGAGAGAGGTAGAGAGAAGAGAGCCTTAATGAGAGATTTTAGTGAGAATATAAATGTACACCAAAAACAAAATATGTATGGAGAAGGGGGTTCCTGCTGGCCTCAGTGTATTTGCCTGTCTGAATGTCCCTCACTCAGTGTCTCATACAGACAACTATAACTTTAACCTTCTCACCCCAGTCTTAACCTACCTTCGCCTCTCAAGCTGCTTTGCTACATTCGGTGTTCAAAGCAACGTACACTCATCCATTCACCTGTACAGTACTCGCGTTTTCCAAGCTCGAACTCTCTCCCCCCCCCCAGCGCCTGCCAAGCAATTCACCATGGTAACGGCGTAGTAGCGAGTCTTTCGCATAGAAATATATGGCATTTAAAGCCTAAAATCTTCGAAAAGCAACGGGGCGCTGTTTTTGTTGATTAAAAAAAGCAAAAATCAAATCTCAGGTACTGCAGATGCCGCCGAAGAAGTCTGCGGAAGATCGGCATAAAAGCGGCAGGAGCGGCTCGCCTGGGAAGAAGGGCAAAGATGGGTGAGAGATTTATTTTATTATTGGAATCATCATTAACGTATTTCTACAGGTAATTAGCAGTTTTGACGCCTTTGGTTTTCCTAATTTGGCGCCATGGATTTCTCTAATCTGGCGCCAAGGATTTCAATAATTTGGCCCCATAATTTCCTCTAATTTGGCGCCATTGATTCTTCTAATTTGGCGCCATGGATTCTACTAATCTAGCGCCAAGGATTCCCATAATTTGGCGCCATGGATTCCTGTAATTTGGCGTCATAATTTTCTCTAATTTGGCGCCATATATTTGTCTAATTTGGCGCCATGGATTCCTATAATTTGGCGCTATTGATTCTTCTAATTTGGCGCCGTAGTTTCCTCTAAATTGTCGCAATGAATTCTCCTAATTTGGCGCCATCGATTCTTCTAATTTGGCGCCGTAGTTTCCTCTAATTTGGCGCCATGGATTCCTCTAATTTGGCGCCATGGATTTTTCTAATTTGGCGCCATGAATTCCCTAATTTGGTGCCTTAAGATTCTGTTATCATTATTCCCAAATCTGTCTGTTCTCTTCATTCTTCTCTCCCTTCACGTCTTCCCCACTTTTTTACCCGCGTGTGAGCACATTTTGTAATTTTCGTACCTTGGATTTTTACTCAAAATTTTCTGGACGAAAAGAGAGAGAATTTTCTAAAGCGACCATGACAACGGCAAAGTCTTTCCCATAGCAACAGAGAGCATGGAGGGGTGAGAGGAGGTAAGGGAGAGAGCCGGTGGCCTGTTGAGACAAGGCGAGACCAAGCGCTCAGGAAATGTACATCAATTGTAGCAGGAGGAAATTTCTGTTCCAGCCCAGAATTGCAGCAAAGCAGGTGATAGAATTTTGCTTTTTTTCGCGGTCTTCCCTCTCCCTGTGCTCTCCTCTCTCCTGCCCGGGGAGGGGATGTTGGTAGGCAGGAATGGCTTTTATTTTAGCGTAAGGCTTGAGTACCAATGCTAAGTTTGGGAGGCTGTTGTAGCCATGAAGCAGAAAGGCGCTGCAGCCGGGACCAGCTCCAGAGCCAGCTCCAGGACCGGTTCCAGAAATGTGTCCTTCCGGGAGCAGAAATCGCCCAGCGGCCAGCATCCGCCATCGTCGAATGACGGTTCGTGGAGTGCTCGGTCTCAGGACGATCGGAGAAGGTGAGGGATGAAGCTGACAGTGCTCTAGGGCTGTGTAGCAACCGGACACTGAGGTGCAGCTTCTATCAGGGGCAGATTCTATCAGGGGCAGATTCTATCAATGGCAGATTCTATCAGGGGTAGATTCTATCAGGGGCAGATTCTATCAAGGGTAGATTTTATCAATGGCAGATTAAATCAATGGCAGATTCTATCAAGGGTAGATTCTATCAAGGGTAGATTCTATCAGGGGTAGATTCTATCAGGGGCAGATTCTTTCAGGGGCAGATTCTATCAGGGGCAGATTCTATCAGGGGCAGATTCTATCAGGGGCAGATTCTATCAAGGGTAGATTCTATCAGGGGCAGATTCTATCAGGGGCAGATTCTATCAGGGGCAGATTCTATCAGGGGCAGATTCTATCAAGGGTAGATTCTATCAGGGGTAGATTCTATTAAGGGTAGATTCTATCAGGGGCAGATTCTATCAGGGGCAGATTCTATCAGGGGCAGATTCTATCAGGGGTAGATTCTATCAGGGGCAGATTCTATCAGGTTAAGATTCTATCAGGGGTAGATTCTATCAGGGGTAGATTCTATCAGGGGCAGATTCTATCAGGGGCAGATTCTATCAGGGGCAGATTCTATCAGGGGCAGATTCTATCAGGGGCAGATTCTATCAGGGGTAGATTCTATCAGGGGTAGATTCTATCAGGGGCAGATTCTATCAGGGGCAGATTCTATCAGGGGCAGATTCTATCAGGGGCAGATTCTATCAGGGGCAGATTCTATCAAGGGTAGATTCTTTCAGGGGCAGATTCTATCAGGGGCAGATTCTATCAGGGGCAGATTCTATCAGGGGCAGATTCTATCAAGGGTAGATTCTATCAGGGGTAGATTCTATCAGGGGCAGATTCTATCAGGGGCAGATTCTATCAGGGGCAGATTCTATCAGGGGCAGATTCTATCAGGGGCAGATTCTATCAAGGGCAGATTCTATCAGGTTAAGATTCTATCAGGGGCAAATTCTATCAGGGGTAGATACTATCAGGGACAGATTCTATCAAGGGTAGATTTTATCAATGGCAGATTAAATCAATGGCAGATTCTATCAAGGGTAGATTCTATCAAGGGTAGATTCTATCAGGGGTAGATTCTATCAGGGGCAGATTCTATCAGGGGCAGATTCTATCAGGGGCAGATTCTATCAGGGGCAGATTCTATCAGGGGCAGATTCTATCAAGGGTAGATTCTATCAGGGGCAGATTCTATCAGGGGCAGATTCTATCAGGGGCAGATTCTATCAGGGGCAGATTCTATCAAGGGTAGATTCTATCAGGGGTAGATTCTATTAAGGGTAGATTCTATCAGGGGCAGATTCTATCAGGGGCAGATTCTATCAGGGGCAGATTCTATCAGGGGCAGATTCTATCAAGGGCAGATTCTATCAGGTTAAGATTCTATCAGGGGCAGATTCTATCAGGGGTAGATTCTATCAGGGGCAGATTCTATCAAGGGTAGATTTTATCAATGGCAGATTAAATCAATGGCAGATTCTATCAAGGGTAGATTCTATCAAGGGTAGATTCTATCAAGGGTAGATTCTATCAGGGGCAGATTCTATCAGGGGCAGATTCTATCAGGGGCAGATTCTATCAGGGGCAGATTCTATCAGGGGCAGATTCTATCCGGGGCAGATTCTACCAGGGGTAGATTCTGTTTTAAATGGCCGATTTAACGCGGTACTTTGGGGAAAAGCAGATTTCTCTACCTGTGCAGATCTCCTCACAGGAAACTGTAGTGGAGCACAAAGGCCCAGCAATTGAAGCCAGGAAATCCTCATTCAGAATTTTCCCACTTTCATACATTTCTCGCCCCTCCTCCAACTCTGCCATTGACATTCTCTTCCGCCCCTCGGGCAATGGACAGAATAGAAATGTAGAAACGGCTTCTTCTAACTGGGGGCCTTTAGGGTTATAAAAGCCAGCGATTCTGCTTTTAGAAGAGCTGACAGGGGCTTTAGCAGCAAAATCAAGCATTAAATGGACTCAACCAGAGCCAGCAGCCGGGCCACCACGGCTCGGAGTGTTGCAAGCAAGGTTGGTAGTCGGAGGAAGTCGGTGATTAATCCGACTGCCGCTTCCACTGCAGCTTCCAGCCGACTCGAACTGGCGCTGCAGCCTGAGGCTGAGTCGTGAGTTCGAATCCCGAAAGATAACACCTCGATTCTTCACAGGTCTCATTGGAGAGTCTCCATGTAGATTCTCCTAAGTTAAAACTCTAAACACCCCTCAGTCTACTCTCTAAACACCTCTCAGTCTACTCTCTAAACACCCCTCAGTCTACTCTCTAAACACCTCTCAGTCTACTCTCTAAACACCCCTCAGTCTGCACTCTAAACACATTTAAGTCTATTCTTTAAACACCTCTCAGTCTACTCTTTAAACACCTTTCAATCTACACTCTAAACACCTTTAAGTCTATTCTTTAAACACCTCTCAGGCTACTCTCTAAACACCTCCCAGTCTACTGTCTAAACACCCCTCAGTCTACAGTCTAAACCTCTCCCCTAAAGGCAGATTCAGCAAGCATCGATCTTTCATGCTCTTAAAATAGCTTTTAATAGCATCTGCCATTAACGGGCACAGAATTTGCATGCAGCCTCATTTTCTTTATACAGCAACTGTGCAAGCTTCCTTTCTAGCAAAAACATCCTCAACCTCTCTAGATACAGTCAGCCTTGATATGTGTTCGTCTTTTTTTAAATCCCGGATGTTAAATCCATTATTCCCTAGTAACAATAAATGCATACAATGGGCCGCGGTTTAGTATAAATCCAAGATCAAAGTCTGGGAGCAGAAATTGGGTGTCCCGGACACAACGATCCTGACATGGACATCACTTCGGATGTCACCAAGAAGTTGCAGTCGAAAGCTGCCGCTGCAAGAAGTTCAGCAGCTGTGGCTGTCACCTCTGCGACATCGGGAAGTCTGAAAGATCGGCTGAGGAAGAATGGAGAGCTGCTGCCGCTGCTGCTGGCTGCCACAAATGGTGGTGGAGCGTCGGCTAGTCACCACAGCGGGTCGCGAGCTCCTTCGTTGCACTCCACCGCGGAGGAGGCCGCGATGACTTCGGCTGGGTTGGTAGCTAAGAACGATTCATTATTCATTAGTTAGTAATAGTGAAACATGTGGATTTGTGAAGAGAATGGTAGATTTGGGAAGACGGTAGATTTGTGAAGAGAATGGTAGATTTGGGAATAAAATGGTAGATATGGGAAGAGAATGGTAGATTTAGGAAGAGAATGGTAGAGTTGGGAAGAGAATGGTAGATTTGGGAAGAGAATGGTAGAGTTGGGATGATAAACTCCCTCTCTTCAATCAACATCATCGTTTAGCGCAATGCAGTTTCCCACCGCTGACCCGAGTCGCCTCACAGACCTCAATCCTTCCATCGCACAGTGTCTCCTTTCACATCCCTTTTGTGCTCAATCCGTAACCATTGACAACGAGGTGAGTCTAAATATCTTAGTACACCTTTCCCACTGTACTCTCAAATCTGAGCACATCCGCCTGTACACTTGAGCCCTCATTATAGCGTTTCGACCCCCTCTAGCGAGGTATTTTATCCCCAGCTCCTAGAGATCTAAACCTTGCCAAACTAATGAGTAAAGAAATGAGCTCTCAGTCGCAACACAGCAGTCAGCAGCTAGGTCAGGCGCCGGCTCCATCGGGTCAGAAACGCAATCACCGACCGAACCTGCCGCTGCCGGCATCGCCTCAGCCGTCGGAACCCATCGAGTGCGAAATTCTGGCTTCATCAATGTTGTATATTTGCTTATCGAATATTTTCGCCCTGCCAAAAACTAACCCTGTTCCAAAACTGGCGCCTTCCGATTCTAAACTGGCGCCTTCCGATTCTAAACTGGCGCCTTCCGATTCTAAACTGGCGCCTTCCGATTCTAAACTGGTGCCTTCCAGTTCTAAACTGGCGCCTTCCAATTTCAAACTGGCGCCACTTTATTCTTTACTGGCGCCTTCAAATTCCAAACTGGCGCCTTCCGATTTCAAACTGGCGCCACTTTATTCTTAACTGGCGCCTTCAAATTCCAAACTGGCGCCTTCCTAATATAAACTGGCGCCTTCCAATTCTGAACTTGCGCCTTCCACTTCTAAACTGGGGCCTTTTTATTCTTAACTGGCGTCTTCCGATTTCAAACTGGCGCCACTTTATTCTTAACTGGCGCCTTCCAATTCCAAACTGGCGCCTTCCTAATATAAACTGGCGCCTTCCTAATATAAACTGGCACCTTACAATTTTAAACTGGCGCCATCCAGTTCTAAACTGGCGCCTTCAAATTCTGAACTAGCGTTTTCCTAAAAAACGGTGCCATCTCAAACGTGCCTCATTTTTAACACGTTTTCTGCTCAATTAAAAAAGTTGCCTACTAACAAGTAGTAAGTAGCCCGAGGCCTAAAAAATAATAACCTTGTCCCTCTCTGCTGCAGAACTGGGTCTGACGCTAGTAATATTTTTCGCCCGAACTCAAAAAACACCACTAAGCCCTTACAATTATAGATAAGATAAATTAATGGCAATTGACTGCCTGCTAGGTCGGTCCGTTATCTCAAAACCTTGGCTGCGACGCCTCACACGGCACTGCGACTGTCTCTAATCTCGATTTACTCATTGCATTGCAACAACCTGCCGACCAACCAAACCGATTTCTTCATTGCAGAGGTCAGGGCGCCAATTCGCCGCAAGAGCCGAAAAAGCCGAAATTGTTGATTTGGCCTGAGTTCTCCGAGACTGAGATTAACAATGAGAAATGGGTGAGGCATTCTATATGTTAATTTGATGGGGTCTGTAGTCTGAATTTTCTAATGTGGCGCCCTTTGAATTCCTAATTTGGCGCATTAAGATTTCTAATTTGGCGCCCTTTTAATTCCTTATTTGGCGCCCTTTGAATTCCGAATTTGGCGCATTAAGATTCCTAATTTGGAGCTTTTTGAATTCCTAATTTGGTGCCCTTTGAATTCCTAATTTGGTGCCCTTTGAATTCCTAATTTGGTGCCCTTTGAATTCCTAATTTGGCGCCCTTTGAATTCCTGATTTGGCGTATTAAGATTCCTAATTTGGCGCCATTAAGATTCCTAATTTGGAGCTTTTTGAATTCCTAATTTGGTGCCCTTTGAATTCCTAATTTGGTGCCCTTTGAATTCCTAATTTGGTGCCCTTTGAATTCCTAATTTGGTGCCCTTTGAATTCCTAATTTGGCGCCCTTTGAATTCCTGATTTGGCGTATTAAGATTCCTAATTTGGCGCCATTAAGATTCCTAATTTGGAGCTTTTTGAATTCCTAATTTGGCGCCATTAGGATTTCTAATGTGGCGCCCTTTGAATTCCTAATTTGGTGCCCTTTGAATTCCTAATTTGGAGCCCTTTGAATTCCTAATTTGGCGCCATTAGGATTTCTAATGTGGCGCCCTTTGAATTCCTAATTTGGTGCCCTTTGAATTCCTAATTTGGTGCCCTTTGAATTCCTAATTTGGCGCCCTTTGAATTCCTAATTTGGCGCATTAAGATTTATAATTTGGCGCCCTTTTAATTCCTTATTTGGCGCCCTTTGAATTCCGAATTTGGCGCATTAAGATTTCTAATTTGGCGCCATTAAGATTCCTAATTTGGCGCCCTTTGAATTTCTTATTTTGCGCTCCTTTGAATTCCTAATTTGGCGCCCTTTGAATTCCTAATTTTGGCGCCCTTAAAATTCAAATTTAGCGCCCTTTGAATTTCTTATTTGGCGCCCTTTGAATTCCTTATTTGACGCATTAAGATTCATGATTTGGCGCCATTAGGATTCCTAATTTGGAGTTTTTTGAATTCCTAATTTGGCGCCTTTCGAATTCTTAATCTGGCGCCCTAAAACTCCACAATTATTCATAACTTGCCCGTAATTTCTAATAGACCGATTCATATATAGGTCTATTTTACAAATTGTATATCAATTGTGTACCATTGCAACATTCAACCCACCCCCTTAAGAGGCGATATGTTGCGAAACGAGAATCAATTTTACAACCTGTATTCTCGTATTTCTGAAAGTTCTCCAACCGGTTAAAACGTATCATATTATCATATCAGATAACAGGTTGGTCAGTAAGGTAGACAGTTTAACATAGTCAGGCAGCACAGGGTTTATCCTTATAGAATTTATACTTTAACCAATATGCTCATTTCTCATTGTGTTTGATGTTTCGTTACATGCAGCCTATTCACTACATTATGTTACACAAAATCTTGCTTTTCTTGTTAGTTCTTATAAGTGTGCGTGCATGGCACGACTATAAAAAGCAGCAGGCACAGGTTCCATGTTCTCACGGGGAATCTCACTGATCTTGAGATAGCATGGTCCTAAAGATTACCCCTGAGTCAGCGCCTCTGAGACAGTGCTCCTGAGACAGCGCCATTGAGACAGCGCCCCTAAGACAGCGCCCCTAAGACAGCGCCATTAAGACAGCGCTCCTGAGACAGCGCCATTGAGACAGCGCCCCTAAGACAGCGCCCCTAAGACAGCGCCCCTAAGACAGCGCTCCTAAGACAGCGCCCCTAAGACAGCGCCATTAAGACAGCGCCCCTAAGACAGCGCCATTAAGACAGCGCCCCTAAGACAGCGCCCCTGAGACAGCGCTTCTGAGACAGCGCCATTAAGACAGCGCCCCTAAGACAGCGCCCCTAAGACAGCGCCATTAAGACAGCGCCATTAAGACAGCGCCATTAAGACAGCGCCCCTAAGACAGTGCCCTAAGACAGCGCCCCTAAGACAACGCCCCTAAGACAGCGCCCTAAGACAGCGCCCCTAAGACAACGCCCCTAAGACAGCGCCCCTAAGACAGCGCCCCTAAGACAGCGCCCCTAAGACAGCGCCATTAAGACAGCGCCATTAAGACAGCGCCCCTAAAACAGCGCCCTAAGACAGCGCCCCTAAGACAGCGCCATTAAGACAGCGCCATTAAGACAGCGCCCCTAAGACAGTGCCCTAAGACAGCGCCCCTAAGACAACGCCCCTAAGACAGCGCGCCTAAGACAACGCCCCTAAGACAGCGCCCCTAAGACAACGCCCCTAAGACAGCGCCCTAAGACAGCGCCCCTAAGACAGCGCCCCTAAGACAGCGCCCCTAAGACAGCGCCATTAAGACAGCGCCATTAAGACAGCGCCCCTAAGACAGCGCCCTAAGACAGCGCCCCTAAGACAGCGCCATTAAGACAGCGCCATTAAGACAGCGCCCCTAAGACAACGCCCCTAAGACAGCGCCCTAAGACAGCGCCCCCAAGACAGCGCCCTAAGACAGCGCCCCTAAGACAGCGCCCTAAGACAGCGCCCCTAAGACAGCGCCATTAAGACAGCGCCATTAAGACAGCGCCCCTAAGACAACGCCCCTAAGACAGCGCCCCTAAGACAGCGCCCTAAGACAGCGCCCCTAAGACAGCGCCCTAAGACAGCGCCCTTAAGACAGCGCCCTAAGACAGCGCCCCTAAGACAGCGCCCCTAAGACAGCGCCCTAAGACAGCGCCATTCATTTCAACTTCCCACCCCACAAAAACTTATCGTCTTCTTTTTTCTCACTGATAAAACTATTTATTGCTTCAGAGATTCTTAAAGTAATTTCGATGGCAATTGGTTCCATCTGCCCAAACACAGTGGGAAATACTATCGCTTGTAAAACAACCAAAGAGAGTTTCTGTTCACAGCTGACTCAAAGAGAAAAATTAGAAAACCTGCGGAGCATAGTATTGGGCCATAGCAACTGGCCTGCAGCAAACTTGATACAACACACTCCATTTAACAAAGTCTTTGTTGCTATTCAAAACATGCCCTATCCTGCTGCCCGCTAGTCTCAATAGAAAAGAAATTGCAAGACATAGAAAGAGCCGGTTCAGATTCGGTTGCAGATTCTGGCTTTCTGCTTCTAAAAGACCAGGCGGCTCAAAAAGAGACACAGAGCAGAAACCAAAAAAAATATAATTGATTGTTGCGAACACAAAAGGCAGGCAGACGGGCCGGGGCAGACAGAAGACGCGCTAGAACAGCCAGACTTCACCGGTCAATATGATTCCTAAAATGGGAGGGTGAAGGGGTTGGTTTGGTGCCTGCGTGCTCGTGTGCTTAGCAAGGACTCGGGAAGTGTGGGGGCTCACTGTCACAATAACTCCCTTCCCAGTTCCCACCCTTAGCCTTCCCAACAATGCCCACCCTCGCGCACTCACAGCCACGTGGCTGACTCAGCCAAATCCTAACCCTCACAGTTCCCCCTCCAATTCCTAGCAGTTGCTTTTATATTTATTGTTCCCAACCCGACATTTCTAGCAAGCTATGCTTTCTAATACTGGGACAGGGATTTCAGATAATTAGTATCTGGACTGATACAAGCTTTTTTTAGCTTTAGCAACCGACGATACCCAATATTACACCCCTGGATTACCCGATTCGGCGCCCCTAGATTACCCAATTTTGCGCCCCTAGATGACCCAATTTGGCGCCCATAGACTACCCAATTAGGCGCCCTAGATTAACCGAATTCGCGTCCCTAGATTAGCCGATTTGGCACCTCTAGATTGCCCAATTTAGCGCCCATAGACTATCCAACCTGGCGCCCCTAGCCTGCCCGATTTGACGCCCGTAGATTATCTTATTTGACGCCCCTAGATTCTCCAATTTGGTGCTCCTAGATTACCAAATTTGGCGCCCGTAGATTATCTTATTTGACGCCCCTAGATTCTCCAATTTGGTGCTCCTAGATTACCAAATTTGGCGCCCGTAGATTATCTTATTTGACGCCCCTAGATTCTCCGATTTGGTGCTCCTAGATTACCAAATTTGGCGCCCGTAGATTATCTTATTTGACGCCCCTAGATTCTCCAATTTGGTGCTCCTAGATTACCAAATTTGGCGCCCCTAGATTCTTCAATTTGGCGCCCCTAGTTACCAAATTTGGCGCCCCTAGATTCTTCAATTTGGCGCCCCTAGATTACCAAATTTGGCGCCCCTAGATTACCCATGTTGGCGCTTGTAGATTATCTAAATTGGCGCAGATTACCCAATTCGGCGCCTATAGATTATCTAATTTTGCGCCTCAAGATTGTCAATCTGGCGCCCCTAGGAGAACGGCGCCTTTACCTATGCCTTTCAATCCAGATCACAGCACAAAATCCAAAAAAACACCAGACCCTGTCCACTCTGCTCTGACATTTTTTTCTGACATTAGCATGTGAAGGACGGGATAGCAGCAAGCACGGTGTTATCGCATTAGACTGGGTTGAGGAGCGAGACCAACGTGCTGAGTCCGTCCGCCGTGCTACTGTCTTCCTCTGTTCTCCAAGCTGCCCAGTTCCTGGTATTGTGCTGTACCGGAGGCCCAGCATGCCTTTGTGACATCCAGATCTACAACTCCCCACTACCTCCTGCGTACACACGGGGTGTGGTGGGTTGCGGACTTGGGCTCAGGCGCGTGTTTTTTTCCTTCTACGCAGCTGCGAATCTGCAGAAGGGGGGGGGTTGAGTGAATGGGGGTGGGTGCGCAGGACAGGGAGAGCGGAGGGGGGGGGGTTGGTTGGGGGCGCCGTGAGTCTCCAGTTGCTGTGTAAAGGTGAGGCCAAGCATGGCAGGGCGATTGTGTTCTGGAGGCGTTGCCCCGGTTTGGAGCGCATGTTGGCTGGGTTGGGGGGGGGGGACCGTAGCTCCGGTCTGCCCCTCTCCGCAGCAAAACGGGTGAGCTTATAAAAGCTTAGCCAGCTCGCTGGTCCGCTATCGATTCAAGTCTGGAGTCATTTGTTTGAGTCAAAGAAATACGGATTAGGCGACTGTAGAACCGAGGTTTCGAGAAGCCCCCCCCTGTGGGGGCACGGGGGTCTAGGTGGGGGCCTGCCCTCCCCCCCACTGACCCCCCATCTTTGTCAATTAATCTACTAGACAAAAAACATTTCAGGACTCCGCCCATGGCGGCAAGGCCAAGGCGCCCGAGAAGGGCAAAGCACCTGTTGCTGTAAGTGCATGCGAATTTGCTTTGTTGACTTCTGCTCCCTTCACTCTGCTCCCTTCACTCTGCTCCCTTCACTCTGCTCCCTTCACTCTGCTCCCTTCACTCTGCTCCCTTCACTCTGCTCCCTTCACTCTGCTCCCTTCACTCTGCTCCCTTCACTCTGCTCCCTTCACTCTGCTCCCTTCACTCTGCTCCCTTCACTCTGCTCCCTTCACTCTGCTCCCTTCACTCTGCTCCCTTCACTCTGCTCCCTTCACTCTGCTCCCTTCACTCTGCTCCCTTCACTCTGCTCCCTTCACTCTGCTCCCTTCACTCTGCTCCCTTCACTCTGCTCCCTTCACTCTGCTCCCTTCACTCTGCTCCCTTCACTCTGCTCCCTTCACTCTGCTCCCTTCACTCTGCTCCCTTCACTCTGCTCCCTTCACTCTGCTCCCTTCACTCTGCTCCCTTCACTCTGCTCCCTTCACTCTGCTCCCTTCACTCTGCTCCCTTCACTCTGCTCCCTTCACTCTGCTCCCTTCACTCTGCTCCCTTCACTCTGCTCCCTTCACTCTGCTCCCTTCACTCTGCTCCCTTCACTCTGCTCCCTTCACTCTGCTCCCTTCACTCTGCTCCCTTCACTCTGCTCCCTTCACCCTGCTCCCTTCACTCTGCTCCCTTCACTCTGCTCCCTTCACTCTGCTCCCTTCACTCTGCTCCCTTCACTCTGCTCCCTTCACTCTGCTCCCTTCACTCTGCTCCCTTCACTCTGCTCCCTTCACTCTGCTCCCTTCACTCTGCTCCCTTCACTCTGCTCCCTTCACTCTGCTCCCTTCACTCTGCTCCCTTCACTCTGCTCCCTTCACTCTGCTCCCTTCACTCTGCTCCCTTCACTCTGCTCCCTTCACTCTGCTCCCTTCACTCTGCTCCCTTCACTCTGCTCCCTTCACTCTCCTCCCTTCAATTGGCTCCCTTCTCTCTCTCTCTCTCTTCCATCTCATTGAATCTCCCTACAATCTCATCCCTTCAATCCCTAAATCTCCCCCCTCTCTCTTCAGGCCGCTCCTCAATACTTTGACGACCCGGACGGCCCCCTGCCGCTGCCCAGCTCGCTGCGGCCAGAGAAATGGAAACGACCCCAGGAATACTTCGGCGAAGGCCGGCCAGTCGTGGTGGTGGACGGCGAGAACAATGGCTACTTCGGATTCGATCTGATGGGCGCTAATGAGCACATCCTGCACTGCGAGGTGAGCTCGCGGTTATCTTGAGACTTAGGGGAGGTTGGGGCGATAGCTTAACGAGAAAGCTTCAATTCTAACGCAAACAAAGGAGGATAGGGTTGCGCACACCTGTATTCTGTGGTATGACGTCATCACATCTCTTATAACCGGATTTCTTACATACGTCGCCGTGAAATAGAATACCCTATATTCGTTTATTGAATATGCTAATAAAGTGAAGTTTGCAAAGCCTTCAGAGCCCGACTCTCAAGTCAGCTTGCTGCTGCGGTTTCTTTTGCATAGAGAAAGCCGTGAATTCAGAAAGGTAGAGGGGAGGGGGGTGGTTCGTTACCTGAGCTGCCGGAAGTTCCAAGGTAAGGCAAAGGGTTGGCGTTAGTGTTTTTTTTCTAAGCTCTCTCTCTTCTCTTTTTCTCGCTTTTAAAAGGGAACGTTCACTGAGGCACAGTTTGTAGCGAGACTTGGCCCCAGCTCGGGGTCGTTGGGTTGACTTTATTTTTGCTAATTATCTCGCTTTAGTTGAGCTTTCTTAGAAGAGAGATCTGGCTACTCTGAGATTGGACTGCTGTAGCAATTTTTAAGTGGCAAGAGCTTTTAACTCAAATTTTAGTCACCGGAACTGACTCTGCCTCACTGACTCTTTTCATCGATACACTCCCTTCACTCTCCTCCCTTCACTCTGCTCCCTTCACTCTGCTCCCTTCACTCTCCTCCCTTCACTCTCCTCCCTTCACTCTCCTCCCTTCACTCTCCTCCCTTCACTCTGCTCCTTTCACTCTCCTCCCTTCACTCTCCTCCCTTCACTCTCATCCCTTCACTCTCCTCCCTTCACTCTGCTCCCTTCACTCTGCTCCCTTCACTCTGCTCCCTTCACTCTCCTCCCTTCACTCTCCTCCCTTCACTCTCATCCCTTCACTCTCATCCCTTCACTCTGCTCCCTTCACTCTCATCCCTTCACTCTCCTCCCTTCACTCTGCTCCCTTCACTCTGCTCCCTTCACTCTCATCCCTTCACTCTCATCCCTTCACTCTCATCCCTTCACTCTCATCCCTTCACTCTCATCCCTTCACTCTCATCCCTTCGCTCTCATCCATTCACTCTCATCCCTTCACTCCTATCAATTCACTCTCACCCCTTCACTCTCATCCTTTCATTCTCATCCCTTCACTCTCATCCCTTCACTCTCATCACTTCATTACCCTCCCTTCACTCTCCTCCCTTCACTCTTATTCCTCCACTCTTATCCCTTCACTCTCATCCCTTCACTCTCATCCCTTCACCCCTATAAATTCACTCTCATCCCTTCACCCCTATAAATTCACTCTCATCCTTTCATTCTCATCCCTTCACTCTCATCCCTTCACTCCTATCAATTCACTTTCCTTTCTTCTCTCTTTTCTCTTTTCACATCCTTATTCGTATATCTCTTCGCTAAATTCTCCCTATATTCTCCTAGGAAGGGGAATCACACACCAATAGTGCAGTCCCAAACCTCCCTACATTCACTGAAACCAACGTCACGCCCGCAGCTGGTCCGGTGGATCATCACCCAGGTGGACGCACTGTTCAAGATGCACGCCAGCAAAGCCACGGGCACGGAGCCAGCGGAGGTGCTGGTGTCACCGGACGGCATGGTGTACAGCTTCCGTCCGTGGGAGCACATCTACGCCATCAACAAAGTGGTCAAAGGTCCGAATATCCCAGCTTTCAATCCGTATGGAAAATATGTTGTGCGACTGTTCTGGCTAGTAAGTGCATGCGTGTATTTAGAATTTTCTGTGCGTTTTATTCTGTGCTTCTCATAGTAGAGTAGTTGAAATTTATTGAGTTTTTTCATATTTTGCCGGGAGATTCATTAAAAGATTTAAAAATCTACAGAGCCAAGATTTCCAAATTTGGCGCCCTTTGGACTAACCAATTTGGCGCCCCTAGATGATCAAATTTAGCGCACCTAGATCACCCAATTTGGCGCCTCTAGATTACCCGATTGGACGCCCCTAGATTACCCATTTTAGTGCCCCTAAATGTAGCAATTTTTAAGTGGCAGATTTTTTAAACTCTAATTTTAGTCACCGGAACTGACTCTGCCTCACTGACTCTTTTCATCGATACACTCCCTTCACTCTCCTCCCTTCACTCTCCTCCCTTCACTCTCCTCCCTTCACTCTCCTCCCTTCACTCTCCTCCCTTCACTCTCCTCCCTTCACTCTCCTCCCTTCACTCTCCTCCCTTCACTCTCCTCCCTTCACTCTCCTCCCTTCACTCTCCTCCCTTCACTCTCCTCCCTTCACGAGGGAGGAGAGATAACCCAATTATTAAAAATTATAAAAAAATAACCCAATTGGGCGCCTGTAGATTACCCAATTTAGTTCCCCTAGAGCACCCAATTGGGCGCCTGTAGATTACCCAATTTAGTTCCCCTAGAGCACCCAATTGGGCGCCTGTAGATTACCCAATTTAGTTCCCCTAGAATACCCAATTTGGCGCCCCTAGATTACTCAATTTGATGTCCCTGGATTACCCAATTTGGCGCCCCTAGATTACTCAATTTGGCGCCCTCGATTACCCAATTTGGCGCCCTCGATTACCCAATCTGGCGCCCCTACATTACCTAATTTGGCACCACTAGATTCAATCGCGCGCTCCCAGATTCTTAAATTCCCTAATTTGGTTGGTTGAAATTTAAGTACAATATCCCATCGTCATTTATACAAAAAAACAAATGAAATTTTTGCGCAGGGCCAATGGCGCAAGATCTACGTTGATGACAGCTTGCCTCTTGACGAGAACGACAACATTTTGCTGCCAATGACAGCCAGACAGAACGAACTGTGGCCCATGCTGCTCACTAAGGCCCTCATCAAAGTGGCTGCACTCGAGTGAGTTTAAAAATCCGATTGATTTGACTTATGACGATATGTATCGAAGTTAAAATAATTCATGGCGTTTAGAGCTATATTTAAAATTGATATAAATTTTGATCTAGAATCGTCAAATTTACTCAACGAAGAATAAGCTGCTATATTATTAAAATTATATAATTTGTGTCTTTTTTCTAACACCAGAAAAAATTAAGGACGATTAAAATGTAAAAACACAACATATCGGCAAAATTCTTTTTTTTTACAGTTACGGAGGCGGCAGCGGCACCCAGGAGTTTGGCGACTTTTCACCGATTCACTGCCTCACTGGCTGGCTGCCGCAGACCATTATGGTCAGGTGAGCTGAGGTGTGATTTTTTATTATATTAGGCCCACTAGTGGTCGGATGTTCGATTCGAGACCCACTCGGAACAATTTGTGTCCTTGAGCAAGACACTGAACTCTGCATTGATTCAGTTCAAACAGCTTTAAAATGGGTGCCAGCAGTAGCTGGGGTAATTGAGGGTGTGTGGCGACCCCCCAGTCCTTGGACTGAACAGCCGTACGCAGCCTTCAGATGCGCCACGCAATAGCTGCGGCTGAGCTGTCGGTTGCACATCTGGCCATTAGGGGAATCAATTATACAATTTGTGTTTTTATTTATAAAAATTATTTAGGAAATAATCAGCTTTTTAACTACTGGTCTAGATTAAAAATGTAAGTAGTATGTAATCATTTAAAAAATACGGTTTCTGTAATTTTTTCACACCTAATCAGGAAGGAGAGCTCGGAGAAGCTGTGGAAGATGTTGCAGAAATTGCTTCCGGAGTGGAAGCTGCCGGAGCCGGCGGAGAAGGATCCAACAGCTGAGGGGACGGAAGAGGCTCCAGCTGGAACCGTGAGTGCAGTTTTTACCATAGACACTTTGAACTAAAATTTGCATTGGAGGCTACCGAATTAACGCGCGTGTTTTTGTCTGTCTTGTTCAATTTGAAAGATTCAAAAAATCACTAATAATATTTTTATACCTTACCGAATGTTATCGAAAAATCAAGGGTCAGATTGCTCCAGCCTCTAAGAGCAATCTTCATCAACAGCATCAACAACAGCATCAGCAGGCTCAGCAGCCGCAGGCTGCAGTCCCAACAGACGGGCAGTCCTCCGGAGCCCATTTAAACTTGAGCTCCTCAGCCTCCACAGTCAGGCTGGGCCAGGCCCCCAAAATGACGGTTGGTAAAACTCGAACAAAAACTTGTCGAGTGGCCAAACAATACCTTCCGCTGAGCATACGCGATGTAGATTCTTGCACTTGAAACCTCGCTGATTTATCTGATTTGTTTTGCTAAGCTATGAAATCATTCGTTTCCAAGAAACCATCGGAATTTTTTCATTTTATCGACTGATTTCGTGTTTTTTTCTTAGAAATCTTTTAGACATTACGCTGTTTTTCTTAGAAAATTTCGATAAAAGTTAAATTTCCAGAACATCTTTTTAGTTTTTATTTTCGCAGCCAAATTTCTATTTATTTAATTTATTTTCTTCCTAAATTGTTCTATCGTTCAAGAAAATATTTTGTTAATCTGCAGACGCCGGACGTTGAGAAGCAGCCGGAGCAGCCGCAAGGCAAAGGCAAACCGCCGGGACCCGCTGACAAAGGCAAAGGTAAAACTGCTAATTGGTTTTTCCTAATAGTCAAGTTTAACCGCCAAAGATTCGAATTCAAAATTTGGAATAACACCTGCAATTTTGCAATTTTCGTGTCAATTTCAGGAAAAGAAGATAAAAAAGAGGCGAAAGCTTCCAAAGGAGACAAAGCCAGTAAGTGCATTTTGTAGTTTTGGCCATAGACACCTGTTTGGCAACTATATGACGATAATTAGACACTCATTAGACATTCAAATAGGCACCCATTAGATACCCAATGGACACTACATAGACACATATTAGATACCTTTTACACACCCACTATATATACATACTAGATATCCAGAGACACATATAAGTCAATCAATAGATACCGATTAGATGTCGATTAGAGACTCATTAGACACCCATTAGATACTCAATAAATACCGATTGAATATCAATAGGACAGCCATTAGATAACCATTAAACACCAATTTAGACACGTATTAAACATCTATTAGATGCCAGCTAAAAACCCATTAGACACCCATTATACACCTATTAGATACCAATCAAGCACCTATTAGACACCCATTAGACAACCATTAGACACCTATTAAACATCTATTAGATACCAATAAGATACCAATTAAACACCCATTAGACACCCAATAGATCCCAAATAGACAACCGTTAGATACCAATTAGACACCCATTGGATACCAATTAGACACCCATTAGATACCAATTAGACAACCATTAGATACCAATTAGACAACCATTAGATACCAATTAGACACCCATTAGATATTATAATTAGACAACCATTAGATACCAATTAGACACCCATTAGATATTATAATTAGACAACCATTAGATACCAATTAGACACCCATTAGATACTTATAAAACAGCCCTTAAGGATCGGCGTTTAATGGCTAACCCATTAAACCTTGTGTTATGACGTGCAATAAGACCACAATAAACATTAATTAGTTTGATTAGAATTCTATTAGTCAGCCATTAGGTGCCCATTAGCTGTGAAGATCCTCCTCACCCAGTACAACCCAACCCCAACGCAGAGGAGGACACGGTCGTCTACGACAAGCCCGAAGTGGCAATTTTCGCATCCTACTACGACGCCACAAGGCGGCAGCCGCTGCAGGTGACCTCACTGGCTGACTGCGCCAACAAAAGCGAGCAGCTCAGGCAGAGAGGCTTCTCCTACCTGTACAGCCATCCGGTGCAGCTGACCAAGTTCCGTGTCTGCCCGTTGGAGCCGCCCAAGCCGCCGGAAGAGATTCCAGCCTGGAAGCTGATCAGGCCGAAGGTGAAACGGCCGCTGCCGAGAAGTGAAGCGCCTGACGCCTCAGCTTGCGGCGAAGTCGGCGACGCGGTCGGCGTGACGGAGGAGAAACCGATCTGTGCTATTGAAGTGGAATCGCCCTTTGTGAATTATAAGGTGAGGGAGTGGGACAGGACAGGTGGATAAGGACAGGTAGGATCGGGACAGGTAGATAGGGACATGTAGATAAGGAACATGTAGGATTAAAAGACAGGTACGACAAAGACAGGTAGGATAAAGACAGGTAGGATAAAGACGGGTAGGACAGACAGGTAGGATAAAGACGGGTAGGACAGACAGGTAGGATAAAGACAGGTAGGAAAAAGACAGGTAGGACAAAGACAGGTAGGATAAAGACGGGTAGGACAGACAGGTAGGATAAAGACGGGTAGGACAAAGGCAGGTAGAATAAGGACAGGCAAAAAAGGACAGGTAGATAAGGACAGGTAGATAAGGACAGGTAGATAAGGACAGGTAGATAAGGACAGGTAGATAAGGACAGGTAGATAAGGACAGGTAGATAAGGACAGGTAGATAAGGACAGGTAGATAAGGACAGGTAGATAAGGACAGGTAGATAAGGACAGGTAGATAAGGACAGGTAGATAAGGACAGGTAGATAAGGACAGGTAGATAAGGACAGGTAGATAAGGACAGGTAGATAAGGACAGGTAGATAAGGACAGGTAGATAAGGACAGGTAGATAAGGACAGGTAGATAAGGACAGGTAGATAAGGACAGGTAGGACAGGTAAATAAGGACAGGTAGTCAACTAGGAACTGTGATAGATAGAGACAGGTAGACAGAGACAGGTATTCTCTAGAAGAAGAAGATGTAGAAGATGAAGACAGGTCACTTACCCCCTCCTCCCGCCCCAGGTGGACCCGGTGCCGCTGCCGCAGTCGACTTCCCGCCCGACCTCCTCGCTGAGCCGGCGGTCCACCCGGCCAGAGACGCCACCAAATCCTCCGATTGACGAATTCGACGAATCGGCGCCAGACTGGGACGTTCAGGAGGCGGAGCGGCGCGCGCGCGAAGCCGAGGAGGCGCGGCTGGCGGCGGAGCGCGAGGCCGAAGAGAGGCGCCAGGCTGAATTGGCGCCGGGCGCCGGAGAAGCTGGTGCCGCGGCTGACAAACTGGCCGTAAGTAAACAAAAATACAGCAAATCTCATTTTAAATTTTACCGACTGGTTACTACTCACAGTTTATGAACTGTTAGTAGTGTGAATTGCATTCCCTAGCTTGTTTTAATTTCAAATTCCCCCAGTCGCCGTTGCTGCAACGATCGAGAAAGACGCCAAAATCGCCGGTATAATTATTATAATTATTTAGTTTAGATGGAAGTAAATACTTTCAAGATTTTCTATAAACTATATGCTTCTTGAATTAATTTATTATGCTTTATACGTATATAACTTATGTCTGCGCCTCTTTTTCTGCAAGCTTTCTATCATATTTGTTTTACTGCTTTCTTTGTTATAATTTGTAAACGATAATTATTTTTAAAAACCTCACACCGTGTAAACCCACACGCCATGCAGGCGCCAGACTCCAAGGCTGGCGGCAAGTCTGCGAAAACGGCGGCAGCCCCAGCGGCAGCGGCCGCACCGAAGCAGCAACAGGCGGCAGAAACCGCAGGTTCGTCAGCGCCGAACATCACGGTGCAGCATTCCGGGTCGCAGCTGGACGCTCTGATCGAATCGAAATCCGAATTGGATCCGAGTCTGAATGGAAAGCAGAAATCGGCCGAGCATAAGAAGTGGTTGGATCTCTCCGAGCTGGTGGAATGTTTCCAGTGAGAGCCGATCTGTTGTTAATGGATTAATTTCCTAAAATTAGCGATTTTTTTTTATATTAGAGTTAAACAAGTTGAAATTGAAAGTCAACATATACATTTTTAGCTAATGAGTTTTAGTTTAGAAATTATTGTAATTGATTTAAAAAATAATAAGTTATTGTACTAGAAAATAACAAATTAAAACAAAAAATTAGGTTTTCGTCTTCGTTTAAAAATTCGTTTTAGGTAGAGAGACTAAGAAAAAAATAAAAATTAACATACAGTTTTTTTAATATTAATTACGAAACAAGTAGATGCAATTTTATGAAAGTTAATTAAAACAAATAATTAGATTTTCATCTTCGTTTAAAAATTCATTTCAGATAAAGACTAAGAAAAAACAAATAAAGAAATACAGTTTTTAATATTTTAATCACTTAACAAGTAGATGCAATTTTATGTAAGTTAATTAAAACAAAAACTATATTATTTCACGTATGCTGTTTTTTCTAAAATTAATTCCAGCTGCATTCACGTGTACCACAAGGTGCACACCTACCAGCACAGGCAAACACACAGCGACCTCAAAGTAAGTCTTGCATTTGTTAAAATACTAACGTGATATCGGTAATAGCAAAATTTTCAATCGCAAATCATTGAATCTGAATAACATAAAAACATAATTTCAGAACATCGCCAACAGCGGCACGCCAGCAAAAGAGACACGCAAGTCAGCAGCGGGTGCCGCAGCTCCAGTAAGTTTTTTTTAATTTTTACAGAAACTTTTGTTATAATTCCTAAAAAAATTATATTTAGCCAATAGACTTTTCATTTTGAGCTACTATAAGTAGTAAAACTCAGAAGCGTCAGTAAGTATTTTCTCGCGCCGAAACATTCCGCCACAGCATCATTCATCGCCTCAAGTATCGCCGCGGTTGTTAAGAAAAAAATCCAGCCATAACTTGCTGCAAGTGCCGCCAACTGCTTATGCGGGCGCTAGCAGTCACTCGGTTTGAAAGCATTTTTTTTGTCAAACATTTCAGTTTAAGTGTAGTCTAATTAAACTCCGTTATTCGTGTCAGCGCAGAAAAGTTAAAGCGGAAATCTTCTCTCGTAATCTTCATCGTTCTATAGTTGTAAAGCTTTCGCAAAAAGCAGCATTTTTTAGCAACTGAAGCGTCGCAATACTTGTAAAAATGTTATATTTCAATAGCTTCATACAGATAACAGCAATGAGTTTCGGCTCGTTAAAGTGGCGCGTCTCAGATGTACTTTTTGTTATTCCTTATCGCACAGACAGCAGGTGTCGCGCACATTCTGTCTTTCCGTTAAAGTCATTGTTGACCAGATATTTTTTATCAAATTTATTAGTGACAAGATAACCGACAATATTAGCGACAAGAAAACCGACAATATTAGCGACAAGAAAACCGACAATATTAGCGACAAGAAAACCGACAATATTAGCGACAACAAAACCGACAATATTAGCGACAAGAAAACCGACAATATTATCGACAAGAAAACCGACAATATTAGCGACAAGAAAACCGACAATATTAGCGAACAGAAAACCGACAATATTAGCGAACAGAAAACCGACAATATTAGCGAACAGAAAACCGACAATATTAGCGACAACAAAACCGACAATATTAGCGACAACAAAACCGACAATATTAGCGACAAGAAAATCGAAAATTTAACTTCCTAACCTCACACAAACAGATCAGCAACTCGGACGAGCGCTCTCCGATGTTCCTGATGGTCGATTCGCTAGAACCCACGGAGATTATATTCTCCATGTCGGCTCTGTGCCGTTGGCCTGAACCGCCCCAGCCAGTGTCGGCGCCGACTCCGACAGCTGGGGCGGCGCCGCAGCAGCTACAAAAATCGGGCCGCGAATTCACGAAATTGTCTGGCGACGACGGCAGCGGCCGGGCGGACACCCCGACAGCGGGTGGCGAGGACGCGCAGGCCGCTTCAGCAGCCGCTTCAGGACCTGAGCCTCTGGTTCCTGGCAGCTTTATCTCTGGTGAGTTGCTATATCTTCTATATCTTCATCCTCAATCCTGTCTAAAGCTAGCCAAATCCCCGAAATCGCCCATTCTCCATCCGTCGCGCAGAATTCCACAGCTGGAAGACGCTGCGCATTGGCGCTCCGTTCAAGCGTCTGAAGACCACCGGTACGAAGGCGATTTCGCTGAACCTGCCGCCCGGACGTCACGTGTTGAAGCTGTTCACCAAGGCGCCACTGGGCTACCACTGCAAGATGGTGTCATCCAGTCCATTCAACTTTGGTACAGAGGAGGACATCCTGCCGCTGCTGCAGAAGGAGCCGCTGAGGTAAGGCTCTAGCAAGCATGTCAAGTTAGTTTAGCTTATTTAGTTAGTTAGTTAGTTAGTTAGTTAGTTAGTTAGTTAGTTAGTTAGTTAGATAGTTAGTTAGTTATTTAGTTAGTTCGTTAGTTATTTAGTTAGTTAGTTAGTTAGTTAGTTAGTTAGTTAGTTAGTTAGTTAGTTAGTTAGTTAGTTAGTTACTTAGTTAGTTAGTTAGTTAGTTCGTTAGTTAGTTAGTTAGTTAGTTCGTTAGTTATTTAGTTAGTTAGTTAGTTAGTTAGTTAGTTAGTTAGTTAGTTAGTTAGTTAGTTAGTTAGTTAGTTAGTTAGTTAGTTAGTTAGTTAGTTAGTTAGTTAGTTAGTTAGTTAGTTAGTTAGTTAGTTAGTTGACCCCAATCTCGCACCGACACAGGCTGAAGGATTACGCCAGCAAGCTCATGCAAGCGGTCGGCAACATCGTCAAGAACTTCCACGAGCCAGAGCTTCGCGCAGCAGCGGAGCAGGAGTTCTGGCGTCTGCACTGTCCGTTTCATCATCAGAAGAAGTTCGACGGCCGCAAGCACTGGGAGGTGTTCAAGTCAGCGTTCTACGCCATGCTCATCAAAGCTCTGGAGGGCAAGAATCCGACGCCAGACATGGCCAACGCTTGGAAGACGTTCATGAAGGACGCGGTGACGAAGAATCCACTGCAGCTGACGTTCGCCCAGAAACAGAGTGAGTCCTGTTCCAAAATTTTCTGCCTTTTAATAAATCGAATTCAAAAACAAGTTTAAACCGATAATTTAAACAATCTTATTGATTAAAATACGCGATTTCAGGAGCACTTTCTGGCTTCAAGTTCAGGAGTATGATTTTTTTACCAATCTCGATATATATTGATGAATACATTAGTCTCAGTAGTTCGGTGTGATCCTACGGAGCCTGTATCCACCACATGTCGTGTCTTCCTTTCTGTTTGTTTTTGCTCTGTTTTTCTGTCTGTCAGTGTACATTTCCTGCAATTGTTAATGCGTTTTTGAAAGTACAAAAATGTTGGTTATTTTCCACTCTAAAAGAGGCGGCAGCTGCCCCGCCGCCGCCGGCCCCGGCCAAGGAGGGCAAGGGCGCCAAAGGCAAGGCGGCCGCGGCGGCAGCGGCGGAACGGGCCGCAGCGGAGGAGTCGGCCGAACCGGATCAGACTGATAGTACGGCCTGTACTTTAAATCCACTGCACGGCCATAGACTATGAACTATGGCGTGCTTTGAATAAATAACAAGTTATTGGAATGCCGTAAAGTAGTCTAAAACAGGAGTTGCTCTTAACATGACCGTGTCATTGTTCTGTACGTTTGTCTTCTTTTAAATCTGATAACAAAATTTCCAGTGCCGTTTTGTTGCCTATTTAGCCAGTAGTTTCTTTCAACTGTTGTTTCTAATGTAACTTGTGAAGTTCACTAATCGTAATAATGCTTCAGCAGAAAAAATTGACGTGTTTCAGGAACTAACATTAGAAAACGCTTAGTGACAAGTTAATAACGTTTAAACGTTTCTAGCTCGTAGTTGAACTAAAAGTCTTTCATGGAGAGGAGAATAATTCAAGCCCACTGTCTAACAAGGTACTAAACTAACTTGCAACCCGCAGAGATGGAACAGGATCCCAATAGTTGGTTCAACCGAGAGATCGGGCCAGAGCAGCTCATTGCGGTGACCCGCCTGCAGAAGTGCTGGCGCGGCACCACAGCCAGGCACATATTGGCCAGCCGGCACCCGGACGGCAAAGCGCACGCTCGAGTTCAGGACTTCCTGCTCAAGGCCTGGTCTTTCATGGAGCCCAACGCTGAGTCTCTGGGACTCTACCTGCTGCGTACTCTGTTCCGCTTGAGTCCTGAGAGCGCCACGCGGTACCCGTTCTCACCAGACGCTGCCAATTATCTCTACTATCATGACTACTCAGGCGCTTGCCAGGAGCAGCCAGCTGGCGGCCAGACTTTCGTCGTGTTTCGCGAGATTTTCCACGCACCAGACGAGGCTCCAACGTTGGGCGTTGTTTCACCTGGTGCTCGCGTCCTCGCCAAGATGCAATGCACCGTGCCAACCTGCTGCCTGCGGGTCATCAACAACGACGACTATCGAGAATTTGAACGATCGCTGGGCGAGAGAATGCCGGCCCAGGTGTTTAAGAAGAATCGTCTGGGCTACACCATGCTTGGCGTGGCCAAGTCGCCGAAGGATCAGGTGAGAGATCGACTTTGCAGGGCCTCAACTGTTAAAGAACAAGCCAAATAGTGCCAAATTAGGGTTTAAGAGACTTGATAAGTACCTTATTAATCAAAGTACACGAAGAAATGAAATATATTATTTCCAAGCAATGTTAAGATACATAATGTCTCGTAAAAGTCAATTTCAACCGTCGAATCCACCACTCCTATCAAGGTGTCTCCTCAGGGCAAGTGGCGCCTGCGTCTGATCGGCGATGTCAAGCAGCTGCTGCAGCCTTCACGATCCGACGTGAACTCGAACTTCGCCACCAGGCAGCTGCAAGACTACTACGTGCCGAACCAACGCCGGGTGATCTTCCGCCAATCGGTCCGCGTAGCCGAGGATCATCTCGCTACGCTGCATCTGCGACTGTCTCGTCCAGACATCGCCGTCGTTCTAGAAATTCTCGACGACGAAGAGGTGATGCTATCGACCGAGGGCAAGGGTCAGGTGTTCCTGCCGGTCTTCCTGTTCTTGAAAGACAAACTGCCGGAGGGAGTCGGAGAGGAAGCCGCTGGGACCGAAGCCGGAGGCGGCGGCGGCGGCGGCGGTGGAGGCCGAAGTCCGTCGCGCGGCTCCGGACGTGGCGGTGGAGCAGGCAAGCGTGCCAGCGGAGGCGGCAGAGGCTCAGCGAGAAGCAAGGAGGGCAAGCTGTCGGTGAGTGCCGCGTCTCATCATTGGGAATAATAAATTAATTTGTAAGAATATTAGCATAGTAGCAGACAAAAATCAATCCCACTCATTAAACCTCGCAGCACGCCAGCAGTGTGTCAAGCATCGCCCACGAGCTGACGGGAGAGTTCAAGCCGCACAAGTACATCATTCAGGCTAGACTGCTAGACGAAGTCTGGCCGTTGACAGCCGCCAACTGGGCTTTTGTTGAGCAGCTTAAAGAGCAGGAGAAAGAGGATCTCAAAGGTAAGATTTTGATTCAGCTCGTGCATGCGTTATAACAAAGGAGTAAATTCTTGCATGCTCACACTATTGAAGTTTTGCAATCATCCTCCAAGCTTCGACATCGTCCAAGCGTCCACATCCTCCAAGCTTCCACATCCTCCAAGCTTCCGCATCCTCCGAGCTTCCACATCCTCCAAGCTTCCACAGTCTCCAAGCTTCCACATCCTCCGAGCTTCCACATCCTCCAAGCTTCCACATTCTATAAGCTTACGCATCCTCCAAGCTTCCACATCCTCCAAGCTTCCACATCCTCCAAGCTTCCACATCCTCCAAGCTTCCACATCCTCCAAGCTTCCACATCCTCCAAGCTTCCACATCCTCCAAGCTTCCACATCCTCCAAGCGTCCACATCGTCCAAGCGTCCACATCCTCCAAGCTTCCACATCCTCCAAGCTTCCACATCCTCCAAGCTTCCACATCCTCCAAGCTTCGACATCCTCCAAGCTTCCACATCCTCCAAGCTTCCACATCCTCCAAGCTTCTAAATCTTCTAATCCCGTAAATCATAAAAGCTTCCATGTCCTTCTAATTGTTTACTTCGTACATCCTCAAAGCGTCTGACACTCTTAAATCTTTCTAAGCATTCGGTTTTACATCCAAATGTTTACGAGAACAATCACGGTCAACAAATTCTGCATTAAGAGTTCTCAGCACCGAGAACTAGCAGAGCAGAGCCAGTTCTCACTCTGCTGCTGCCCAGAGCAGCATCGCAGTGGCAACAATCGCGAAGGCAGGTGAGAGCAGCACAGATCTCTGCAGGAAGCTCTGCAGCCTCTGAGCGAAGAGTTCAAGCTCTCCCAGCTGCCGCCTCATCGACTCAGACGGAGCAGCAGTCAGCCAGCGACTGCAACAGTCGGGTATCTTCAGGCAAAACCAATATTGACTCAGTTGTCGAGTCTGTAAAGGACTCTCAGATGGATATGCCTTCTGGGGCATCCTCAGGTGCAGTGAAGGAAAAGACAGAGGATGCAAAGAAAAGATTCTTCTAAAGCACAAACAGAATCATTGACGTATTTATGTCACCTACTATCTTCTTTCAGATTATATATAACACCTCTCCGTAATAGGAATCTAACTAAAATACCGTGAAAATTTAACAGTCACACGTTCTTATATTGTATTGCTATTCTATCACTGTTTTTTAATGCTAACAATAAAAATTAATCAACCAAATGGGTTTAGTTGCTATGCTGCAGAAACGTCGAACTCAGACAAAATCAATTTCGAGTTTCCATACTCTCTATCCTCTCTTCAAAATAAAATCGATTTGTCCAAAACACCTTTACAGTGGTCGGCAAGCCCAAGGAGCCAACAGAGGAGGCTCAGAAGCTGGAGGCCACGGTCACTGGCTCAACCGCTGGCGGCGCCGCTAAAAAGGACGCCAAAGGCAAGGCTGCGCCAGCTAAAACTGCTGGCGGGAAAGACGGCGGCAAAGACGGCAAAGGAGGCGGCAAGGACGGCAAAGGTGGTGACAAAAAAGGCGCCGCCGGAGACCCGTCGGCCAGCAGGCCAGAATCCGCCACGTTTGATGAGCGCAAGGCGCACTGGGTGCTGCGCGTCATCTCCGATGCGTCGCAGTCTGAGGAGATCGAGGTGCGCAGGGACACGGAGCGAGCCGACCAGTTCAAGAGCATGAAACGAGCCTGGGAGGAGATGGCGCCCGGACGGGCTGAGAAAGCCAAGCAGAGCCGTCTGCAGTACCTCAGCACTCACCTGGTCCGCAACCCGGAAGCGCCACCGACTCCACCGCCGCCGCCTCCACCAGCAGTTGATGCGGAGGGCGAAGCTGCCACCACCGCCGCAGCTGCACCCGCCGCCCCAGCTCCTGCTGCTGCCCCGGCAGAAGAGGATGTCCCTCCGTTCGACGAGCCGCTACTCACGGAGCCGCCACCGCCACCGCCGCCGCGCGAGATTCTTCAGCCGCTGGACATCTCCGCCTACCTGCGCGGCGACCCGTCGCGCGCGGTGCACAAAGACTACGAGACCATCAAGCAGGAAGAGGACGAGATCATGGAGGACAAAATGGAGCGCTTCAAAGAGTTCCTTGCCGACTGGGAGAAGAATACTGAGATTGACCGTTTGGCTAGAAACGAGGAGAGGAAAAACTACATGGGATTCGTGCAGATGCTTCAGGTGAGACCTTCGTGTAGTCTGAAGATTCAGTTTGAGCGTAATTTTTGGGTCAGGGGCGATTCGCGGTCCATGAGGGCCAATCCCAAAGGCACAGACCGGTTTTCGCCAAACGCATCCGCCACACATCCGATTGCAAACACGCGCCGCCATTTCGTCACTTTGCTAAAAGGACAAAGTGGACTCCAGAAGGATTGCCTACGCCAAGGCGATAACTGCCTATCGCAGACAGTTGCTGGGCGATGGTCAACAAGCCGCGGCTGAGCCAGCAAAGGCACCGCCAGCTGTCAGCTATCCCAAACCTAAGCTGGCGCCGGAGCCAGCGTCCCTAGCAACCGCTAGTAACCGCACCGCGCCCCCCAATCAGAGCTCGTTGACAAGCGCCGGCGAAGCTGGGGGCGCGAGCGCGCAGGCGGTTAATGTCACCAGCAGCAGTGACACAGCTGCGAATGTTGAGAGCCTGGCTTTAGATGATACCTGAACAGCTATATGCTTTACCCAATAATACTAAAACCGTTACTAAAAACCATCCCCAAACAAGCATTACCCAAGTTTTCCTACTGAACCCTTATTACCAGCAACCTGTAGCCTCACAGAATCACACCGAATGCCTAAATTAATTCTCAAACCTGTAGCATCCGATCCTAATTACCAAAACGCAACCTATAAACCGACTAACAGAAGCAGACGGATTCTTACCGGGAGCAGTTCTTCCGGGCTAGAGAGGCCTACCGTCAGAGCTGCCTGGAGGCGGAGCGTCAGCGGCAGCAGGAGCTCGCGGCCAAACAGGCCGAGGCTGAGGCGGCCGCGGCCGCGGAGGCCGAAGCGTTGAAAGCAGAGAAGGGCGGCGCCGGGAAGAAGGGCGCCAGCAAAAGTCCGCGAGCTTCGGCTAAGAAAGGCAAAAAGAAGTGAACTGGGGCTGGGACGGTTGGGGCAGAGAGATGCCTGCTTCGTGGGTGAGATGCGTACACTTGGCGAGATAAGGCAGAGTACATCACTAGAACCTTCTAACCCCCCACTGCGAGGCGTGAGGTGGGTGTTTTACTGGCTAGGCCAATGTACACTTCTCTAGATGTACATTTTGGCGTCTTAAAATAGGAACGAAAATAAAGAGCCGTATTAACGTGACGCTTTTCACCCACGAATGACTTGGACTTGGACTGTTATATCGATTGACCCGTAATGACCTTGTTTAGCTCCCAGCCTAAGCCTAACTGTGATATTTTGCTTACTTTGTTAATCCATTTTCTCACTTGATTGGTATATCTAATTATAACAAAAAATCCAATTAAAAATATTTGCTTTTATACGCTTTTTAACAAAGCAGTGAATGAATTTACCGTACGAAAACTGTGGGAAAGCGACACTCTGCTCTCTGCTGTGTGCTCAAGCTGTTCTCGCGATCTGCTCAATCAAGACTACTAAAAGCCAGGCTGTGCAAGAATAGCGAATAAAGACTTAAGAAGTCTTTGTTAAGCTTTCCGCACACCCAAGCTGCTTGATTTGGTCAGTTGCCGTGAATTCCGCTATAAGTACAGCAGAGGCGAGCGGTCAATTTCGTCCAAGGCTCATAAGCGCTGTGACTCTTGTAAAAAGAGACTTTTTATTAATTACTTGTAATTACTGTATTGCCACTTTGCCTTACCTTGTGTTTTAGTAAGTACTGATTACGCAACTCTAAAAGAGAAAAAAGTTTGAATGATTTTGCTTGCTCCAGTTTTTATGTTCGTTGCCTATAGTAGCTATTGGTGGCAGAGAACGGTGTCACAGACTCCGTAACACCTCATGCTCACCAATTTGACTGTACGCGGTTTTCGAGGACCATACTGTGTATATTATAAGTATAGAAGATTACTTATTACTTAACTATTTTTAATTCTTTTGTGCCATGTTAAAAGAACCTTGACTCAAACGACTGCGCCATCAATTGCCATAAACAGCTATGATGCGCGGGCGGTCTTTGAAGCCTGGTTTTTTACTTCAACACACATTCCAAGTTGTGTATAGCTAGTAGATTTTCTATCTTATTCTTGTTTCGTAGTTTTACTATAAGTTCGCCAATAATTATTGCTTATAAAGTACATTTTACTATCTGTTTTGCTATCCTTAATTTTGAATGCCATTCACCTTGTTTGCCATATTAGTATATGAAAAGATTTTTTTCGTTGTTTATTAGATTTTCCTAGTAGGTTTATTTGGATAACAGACTATCACCCATGTTTGTTAATCTAATGCTGCTTATTTCTCTATAAACTGTTATATAATACGCACCTAATTATTGGCCTTCTGATTCTCAAAACTGAAAAAAAATATCAGGATTTATTTGATTAACCTGCGTGATTTCTAAACAGAACACCTATCACTCTAAATCTGATTTTTTGCTTCAACTAATCTCTTCTTTACTCTACCTTGCTATGCGAACTTATTTAAAACTTGTTATAACTTAATAGTTTAAATTCGTACACTTGTTGATTTAAATTATGAAGTAACTGGTGATTTATAACAAATATATCTCAATATATTATATGGAGTAGGGATCTGTAGTCCGACTCCCATTTTTGCGGTGTTTCTCCAAAAAAATGAATACCATGTGGTCGCGTTATGGACATTTTTTACGAGTATAGCTGTGTTATAATAAACATTGGTCGGAGTTTTATATTTAGACGCATTAAAACAAATATAACATCATTTAGAAATCGTCATTAAAGTTGAGTGTATGCGGAGCAGATTGATAAATTTATTTGTTAAAGCATCAATTCATGAAAAGCTTTTAGAAAGAAAGCAGATTGTATAAATATTGTTGCATTTTTAAAGGATAAGGAAGATTAGAAAAATTGCAAAGGAAGACAGACAGACAGACAAAAGCTTAGAAGGATAGAATATTTGAAAACAGAGATTTAGCAAAACATCTTTGGAGAGATAGCGATAGTACACTTGTAAATAGCTGGCTAGTGAAAAATCACATCTAGAAATGTCACTTGCAAAAAATTATCATAAAAATTTTAAGCAAAGCACAATGATCAGAAGTTAGAAAACTGTATAAGGTGAACAGCTGCATAAGGAGCGTTAGAAGTTGATTCAATTTCTGCTATAAGCATGCAAATTTAAAAGCGGAAATAAAGCAAAATTTATTGGCCATGACTTCAGTGACAGAACTTTTGATTACATTATCCCAAAGCAAGGATCTTCAGACACCTGTGATCCCGTTTTCACCCAGATCCCCAGACACTTTTGATCCCATTTTCATCCAGATGCCCCAGACACTTGTGATCCCATTTTCACCCAGATCTCCAGATACCTGTGATCCCATTTTCATCCAGATCCCCAGACACATGTAATGCCTTTTTCACCCAAATCCTCAGACACCTGTGATCCCAATTTTAAAAAATCCTCAGACACCTGCGTTCCCACTTCTAAAAACTCCAAGATTCTTAACTTTTCTTTGAACAACAAGTTTTTAAACACGAAATTGTTAATTGCGTCCCACAAAAACAATCCGTCTTTTTTAGGCTGAAACAAAGAGCTCGGGCACAATCTCCTGGTTGATTTGGTGCCTCTGGCTCACGATATCCGCAATGTCCTGCTGCCCGCTGTCACCCAGGGCGGCCTCTAATTCTCGGATCAGCTCGCCCTCCTTTGCAACGTTGCGCATTGCCTTCCAGTACAGCAATAGCTTTTGCGACAGACCTGAAAAGATGGTGTTTGGAAAGATTAAATTCGTACATTCTTTCGGTCGGATTTTGAACCAAGACTTTGGACCCCACCCCAATAGCTCGAAAATCAAAATTAAAGACAAAAAGCAAATTACCTGTCTCAGTTTGTTGCTGCTCGTCATTCTTAAACTTAAGTCGAATAATTTCCACGGTGGGAATATTTAGCAGCATGTAGAGCTGCAGGTCGCCTTGCTTCACTGCTCGGGACAAATTGATGAGGCTGACATCTGTGAGCACCTTGGCCTCCTTGTTTTCCTGCTTGTCTGAATGGAAGTTAGGGGTTGCAATTTTTAACAGAATATCTATAGAATGTACCCTAGTTTTAAGCTCATCCAATTAATCAGAATTCAATAAAATAAAAACATCAAATGTGCATTAACTTTGAGTCATTCAAAATTTCTAATTATTATTTTCTATAGCTAGTAAGCTAGTCATTGACTACAATTTACAACTTTATTTTAAACTAAAAAGTTATAAGAATCAAATTCAAACGGAAGTAATTAGAAGATAAAAATAGAAAAATTAAATTGATAATTTAAATACAGCACCTTTTTTTCAATAAAAATGTAAATTACAAAAATATTATCTACAAAGATATGTCTGGTAGCTAGCTGGCATTGCCAGTAGTAAAAGTAATTATAATACCTAAATATTTATTGCACATTAAAATAATGAGCTCATTCCACTAACTAATTGAAAATCCTAATTTCTCTTTTGATTAATATATATATATATATATATATATATATATATATATATATATATATATAGTTTTTTAAATGACCTTTTCAATTTTTTTTTAAATTACCAAACAAAAGTCAAGTTCCTAAATTCATAAAGAAACATGAAGATCAAGTCCTACTCACCCTCAACATCGGTCATGTTGTCTGATGTGATTTAAGTACTTTTATTTGACTATACGATTGATGTGCACTGAGTCAAATAATACAAGCCTTGATAACACTTATTACGATTTTTTTACGATGATTGAGTCCGAGTCCAAGTTCTGAATGCGCGTTTTTAAGAAAAAGTCTAAATCAAAAAATGTTGTCCATGGAGATAACAGTTTTAACAAACAATTTTTACTGCACAAATTAAACTACTTTTCAGAAAAAATATTGGTAAACTTGTTAGACTTTATTTTTAAAAAAATTAAAGTTTTTTTAAAAAATAGCACAAATATTGACAATGATCACGAAATTGTCAAATTAAATGAAGAGCAGTCAGATTTTAGTGCCGAAATTCTGTAGCTGCAAATTTCAGTGCAAACAGTCTTTCTGCTAGATATTTTCTCGTAAATATCTTAGTTAACGGGGTTCTTAGTGGCGACGTAACAACAGGCGAATTACAATAAATCTGTGCAAAGAGCAACAACGCACGTGTAGCATGCATCTACATATGTATATGCAACAAGGACCAACTGTATATAACTGTATATACACGGTCCTTGGTATGCAAATGTATGTGTATATTGCATATTCACACTGTAAATTAACACGCAGTGTGCAGATTGTACGCGTAATGTACATGTATGTATTTAGCATGTGGACAAAATACATGCATTTATTTTTGTCGCTCTCTGGTATATTATGTATAAGAAAAAGGACATGCTTGATGCATGTACATGTTAATTTATTGATATTTTATAGTCTTTCCTTGTGTCCAAAGTCGTGTGCACTTTGCGTCTCGCTGCATGCGTCTGAATTATTGAATAGTAAGTAAATTATTGTTTTCAGAAGTATTTATACTCAGATCACTGTATTCATACTGGATTCACCATGCATATCCATAATCCAATTGGGTTAATTCCTCATCTCAGGAGTACAGAATCAGGCAGAGCTCAATCGACTGCAGGAAGCAAAAATAACAAAATATAGAAACTTAATTATATTTCTTGCTTTCCTGACTCCTCTTTCGCATATCAGCTAATCCTTGATCCTTTTGCGCGCTAAATATCCCATTATGAGCCTAGCTACACAGATCCCATTTGTCTTCCGCACAAGCTACAGCAATTTTTCGTAGGTCTGAACCCACATGGACAATTATAGCTTCTCTGATACTCCGTCTGACATACAGTTCCGAAGTGAGCTGGGCCATATCTCTCACAGCTGCAGTATCCATGCAGTGTGTTGCCAGCAGCCACTTGGGGGACTTCTCTCAGACAACTTCTAAAGCTCTCCTTATAACTGACGTCCGAATGTCTCTCTATGCTCTTCCCAAAAAGCTAACTCAATCTTACAGAGAAATTGCTCTCCTAAGGCCCCCCTCCCCCTGAATGCGCGCATGCGTATCTGAGTTGCACTTTGATGGAGGCTATGGAAGATGCTGACTGTGATTTAGATGTAGGGACAGCAATCTCGGGAGTTGCAAACCTAAACTGAGCTCCATCTTCAGAGAGTAATCGTTTGAATTGATCAATCGTCCCACAGAGAAGACCAAACTATTTTGTTCGAATAACTCTCAAACATTGGTTATAGCTTCTACATCACTGAACAAGTACATCTTATAATATTTGCTTGAGTTTATGTTATATTAGATATGCCATACATGTTTGCTTATTTTTTAACCGGTAGAGCAGTGACTGATTGATGGCTTGGATGGAAAATGTTCAGAGATTAATCTGGATATATTTTTTTAATCTGCGTGTGGCACTCAGGCTAAATTAGTTGTTATGAGATGATGAGTCATTTCGGACTTGGTTGTCAAATTAGGGTCATTTGTCACATGTCAGATGTGTGTCACTTGTAGTGTCAGATGTGTGTCATTTGTGGTGTCAGAAGTGTGTCATTTTTAGTGTCAGATGTGTGTCATTTGTAGTGTCAGATTTGTGTCATTTGTAGTGTCAGATATGTGTCATTTGTGGTGTCAGATTTGTGTCATTTGTGGTGTCAGATTTGTGTCATTTGTGGTGTCAGATTTGTGTAATTTGTGGTGTCAGATTTGTGTCATTTGTGGTGTCAGATGTGTGTCATTTGTGGTGTCAGATGTGTGTCATTTGTGGTGTCAGATTTGTGTCATTTGTGGTGTCAGATGTGTGTCATTTGTAGTGTCAGATGTGTGTCATTTGTAGTGTCAGATTTGTGTCATTTGTAGTGTCAGATTTGTAGTGTCAGATTTGTGTCATTTGTAGTGTCAGATTTGTAGTGTCAGATTTGTGTCATTTGCGGTGTCAAATTTGTGTCATTTGTGCTGTCATATATGTGTCATTTAGGGTGTCAGATGTGTGTCATTTGTAGCGTCAAATTTGTGTCATTTGCGGTGTCAAATTTGTGTCATTTGAGGTGTCAAATTTGTGTCATTTGTAGTGTCAGATTTGTGTCATTTGTAGTGTCAGATTTGTGTCATTTGTAGTGTCAGATTTGTGTCATTTGTGGTGTCAGATTTGTGTCATTTGTGGTGTCAGATTTGTGTCATTTGTGGTGTCAGATGTGTGTCATTTGTAGTGTCAGATTTGTGTCATTTGTAGTGTCATTTGTAGTGTCAGATGTGTGTCATTTGTGGTTTCAGATGTGTGTCATTTGTGGTTTCAGATGTGTGTCATTTGTGGTTTCAGATGTGTGTCATTTGTGGTTTCAGATGTGTGTCATTTGTGGTATCAGATGTGTGTCATTTGTGGTATCAGATGTGTGTCATTTGTGGTTTCAGATGTGTGTCATTTGTGGTTTCAGATGTGTGTCATTTGTGGTGTCAGATGTGTATCATTTGTGGTGTCAGATTTGTGTCATTTGTAGTGTCAGATTTGTGTCATTTGTGGTGTCAAATTTGTGTCATTTGTGGTGTCAGATTTGTGTTATTTTTGGTTTCAGGTGTGTGTCATTTGTGTTGTCAGATTTGTGTCATTTGTAGTATCATTTGTAGTGTCAGATTTGTGTCATTTGTGGTGTCAGATTTGTGTCATTTTTGGTTTCAGGTGTGTGTCATTTGTGTTGTCAGATTTGTGTCATTTGTAGTATCATTTGTAGTGTCAGATTTGTGTCATTTGTAGTGTCAGATTTGTGTCATTTGTGGTGTCAGATTTGTGTCATTTGTGGTGTCAGATATGTGTCATTTGTAGTGTCAGATGTGTGTCATTTGTAGTGTCAGATTTGTGTCATTTGTAGTGTAAGGTTTGTGTCATTTGTGGTGTCAGATGTGTGTCATTTGTAGTGTCAGATGTGTGTCATTTGTAGTGTCAGATTTGTGTCATTTGTAGTGTCAGATTTGTAGTGTCAGATTTGTGTCATTTGTAGTGTCAGATTTGTAGTGTCAGATTTGTGTCATTTGCGGTGTCAAATTTGTGTCATTTGTGCTGTCATATATGTGTCATTTAGGGTGTCAGATGTGTGTCATTTGTAGCGTCAAATTTGTGTCATTTGCGGTGTCAAATTTGTGTCATTTGAGGTGTCAAATTTGTGTCATTTGTAGTGTCAGATTTGTGTCATTTGTAGTGTCAGATTTGTGTCATTTGTAGTGTCAGATTTGTGTCATTTGTGGTGTCAGATTTGTGTCATTTGTGGTGTCAGATTTGTGTCATTTGTGGTGTCAGATGTGTGTCATTTGTAGTGTCAGATTTGTGTCATTTGTAGTGTCATTTGTAGTGTCAGATGTGTGTCATTTGTGGTTTCAGATGTGTGTCATTTGTGGTTTCAGATGTGTGTCATTTGTGGTTTCAGATGTGTGTCATTTGTGGTTTCAGATGTGTGTCATTTGTGGTATCAGATGTGTGTCATTTGTGGTATCAGATGTGTGTCATTTGTGGTTTCAGATGTGTGTCATTTGTGGTTTCAGATGTGTGTCATTTGTGGTGTCAGATGTGTATCATTTGTGGTGTCAGATTTGTGTCATTTGTAGTGTCAGATTTGTGTCATTTGTGGTGTCAAATTTGTGTCATTTGTGGTGTCAGATTTGTGTTATTTTTGGTTTCAGGTGTGTGTCATTTGTGTTGTCAGATTTGTGTCATTTGTAGTATCATTTGTAGTGTCAGATTTGTGTCATTTGTGGTGTCAGATTTGTGTCATTTTTGGTTTCAGGTGTGTGTCATTTGTGTTGTCAGATTTGTGTCATTTGTAGTATCATTTGTAGTGTCAGATTTGTGTCATTTGTAGTGTCAGATTTGTGTCATTTGTGGTGTCAGATTTGTGTCATTTGTGGTGTCAGATATGTGTCATTTGTAGTGTCAGATGTGTGTCATTTGTAGTGTAAGGTTTGTGTCATTTGTGGTGTCAGATATGTGTCATTTGTAGTGTCAGATGTGTGTCATTTGTAGTGTCAGATGTGTGTCATTTGTAGTGTCAGATTTGTGTCATTTGTAGTGTCAGATGTGTGTCATTTGTAGTGTCAGATGTGTGTCATTTGTAGCGTCAGATTTGTGTCATTTGTAGTGTCAGATTTGTAGTGTCAGATTTGTGTCATTTGCGGTGTCAAATTTGTGTCATTTGTGCTGTCATATATGTGTCATTTTGGGTGTCAGATGTGTGTCATTTGTAGCGTCAAATTTGTGTCATTTGCGGTGTCAAATTTGTGTCATTTGAGGTGTCAAATTTGTGTCATTTGTAGTGTCAGATTTGTGTCATTTGTGGTGTCAAATTTGTGTCATTTTTGGTTTCAGGTGTGTGTCATTTGTGGTGTCAAATTTGTGTCATTTGTGGTGTCAGATGTGTGTCATTTGTAGTGTCAGATTTGTGTCATTTGTAGTGTCATTTGTAGTGTCAGATGTGTGTCATTTGTGGTTTCAGATGTGTGTCATTTGTGGTTTCAGATGTGTGTCATTTGTGGTTTCAGATGTGTGTCATTTGTGGTTTCAGATGTGTGTCATTTGTGGTATCAGATGTGTGTCATTTGTGGTATCAGATGTGTGTCATTTGTGGTTTCAGATGTGTGTCATTTGTGGTTTCAGATGTGTGTCATTTGTGGTGTCAGATGTGTATCATTTGTGGTGTCAGATTTGTGTCATTTGTAGTGTCAGATTTGTGTCATTTGTGGTGTCAGATTTGTGTCATTTGTGGTGTCAGATTTGTGTCATTTTTGGTTTCAGGTGTGTGTCATTTGTGTTGTCAGATTTGTGTCATTTGTAGTATCATTTGTAGTGTCAGATTTGTGTCATTTGTGGTGTCAGATTTGTGTCATTTTTGGTTTCAGGTGTGTGTCATTTGTGTTGTCAGATTTGTGTCATTTGTAGTATCATTTGTAGTGTCAGATTTGTGTCATTTGTAGTGTCAGATTTGTGTCATTTGTAGTGTCAGATTTGTGTCATTTGTGGTGTCAGATATGTGTCATTTGTAGTGTCAGATGTGTGTCATTTGTAGTGTCAGATTTGTGTCATTTGTAGTGTCAGGTTTGTGTCATTTGTGGTGTCAGATATGTGTCATTTGTAGTGTCAGATGTGTGTCATTTGTAGTGTCAGATTTGTGTCATTTGTAGTGTCAGATGTGTGTCATTTGTAGTGTCAGATGTGTGTCATTTGTACTCGTAGTATCAGATTTGTGTCATTTGTAGTGTCAGATTTGTAGTGTCAGATTTGTAGTGTCAGATGTGTGTCATTTGTGGTGTCAGATTTGTGTCATTTGTGGTGTCAAATTTGTGTCATTTTTGGTTTCAGGTGTGTGTCATTTGTGTTGTCAGATTTGTGTCATTTGTAGTATCATTTGTAGTGTCAGATTTGTGTCATTTGTGGTGTCAGATGTGTGTCATTTGTGGTGTCAGATGTGTGTCATTTGTGGTGTCAGATGTGTGTCATTTGTGGTGTCAGATGTGTGTAATTTGTGGTGTCAGATGTGTGTAATTTGTGGTGTCAGATGTGTGTCATTTGTAGTGTCAGATGTGTGTCATTTGTGGTGTCAGATGTGTGTCATTTGTGGTGTCAGATTTGTGTCATTTGTGGTTTCAGATTTGTGTCATTTGTGGTGTCAAATTTGTGTCATTTTTGGTTTCAGGTGTGTGTCATTTGTGTTGTCAGATTTGTGTCATTTGTAGTATCATTTGTAGTGTCAGATTTGTGTCATTTGTGGTGTCAGATGTGTGTCATTTGTGGTGTCAGATGTGTGTCATTTGTGGTGTCAGATGTGTGTCATTTGTGGTGTCAGATGTGTGTCATTTGTGGTGTCAGATTTGTGTCATTTGTGGTGTCAGATTTGTGTCATTTGTAGTGTCAGATGTGTGTCATTTGTAGTGTCAGATGTGTGTCATTTGTAGTGTCAGATTTGTGTCATTTGTAGTGTCAGATTTGTAGTGTCAGATTTGTGTCATTTGTAGTGTCAGATTTGTAGTGTCAGATTTGTGTCATTTGCGGTGTCAAATTTGTGTCATTTGTGCTGTCATATATGTGTCATTTGGGGTGTCAGATGTGTGTCATTTGTAGCGTCAAATTTTTGTCATTTGCGGTGTCAGATGTGTGTCATTTGTAGTGTCAGATGTGTGTCATTTGTGGTGTCAAATTTGTGTCATTTTTGGTTTCAGGTGTGTGTCATTTGTAGTGTCAGATGTGTGCCATTCTGTGTGTGGTGATGGGTGCTATAACTTCACGTAAAAGTTGTTTACACCACCAGGAACAAAATATTCTACAAAATGCTCCAACAAAGTTCCCCAACGAAATTCCAAAGAAATATCCGAAAAGTGGATTCCTTCAAAATGTGAAGGATGGCGAAATTGACTAATTGGCGTCAGTCAATTAAGAGACTATTTATCAGCCAGGCATCTCAGCATTTCATACCTCGAACAAAAAGAAGTTAAATGTCGGGTGATGGAATCTCTGCCCCATCTGCGAGTCACATCTGGTTCCGCATTACTTTACCATTCATTCATTCATTCACCTTTTTTGTTCCGACATCAAATTAAAATAGGCTATAGGTGAGGATGAAGATAGAATTAAGGATGCTGGATTATAGGAGCTATACGATGGTGATAGACAGAAAGGAGATGATGGCATTTCTGCAATTTGATATCCTTGGGTTGAATCATGCACGGAACTTCCGAAATCCGAAGAGTTGCTTCTTTGAAATGCAATTATTTCTGCTTGCTGGGCCATCTGCTCTGTCAGGGTGTGTCGCCTCATGGTGTGCATGTCAGTTGCAGCAAGCAGATGGGATGACACTGTCATATTCATGGCGCTGTCTCGGTGGGGATAGAAAATAACAATATTTTGGAGAGATACCTGTATAAATCTTAGAACAGATAGAACAGAGAGACAAAAGAAAATCTTCAAGGAGAGGCAGGGAACTGTTCAGGGAAGAGAGAAGACAGTCTTCAAGGAAGAGAGAAGACAATCTTCAAGGAAGAGAGAAGAGAATCTTCAGGGAAGAGAGAAGACAATCTTCAGGGAAGAGAGAAGAGAATCTTCAGGGAAGAGAGAAGACAATCTTCAGGGAAGAGAGAAGACAATCTTCAGGGAAGAGAGAAGACAGTCTTCAGGGAAGAGAGAAGACAATCTTCAGGGAAGAGAGAAGACAATCTTCAAGGAAGAGGGAAGAGAATCTTCAGGGAAGAGGGAAGAGAATCTTCAAAGAAGAGAGAAGACAATCTTCAGGGAAGAGAGAAGACAGTCTTCAGGGAAGAGAGAAGACAATCTTCAGGGAAGAGAGAAGACAATCTTCAGGGAAGAGAGAAGAGAATCTTCAGGGAAGAGAGAAGAGAATCTTCAGGGGATCGAGAAAAGAGAGACTTCAGGGAAGAGAGAGGAGAAGAAGAGAGAGAAGGGGCAGGGAGTGCAAAAGAGAGGAAAACCTCAGGGTTAGCAGACAACATCTTCAGGCAGAGAGGCTATTTTTTATGCCAACAAGTCAGCAAAAGAGACGCCCACAATGAGATAGTGGAACTGAAAGTCTGCCATGTCGGACCTTACAGCCTTTCAAATCACGGCTGCCCCCTCCCCCTGCCCGTGAGGCAAAACAAGCATTTGCTTTTTTGGCAGATTTTGCTTTTAGACTGGAAGCCATTTAGCCGTCAACATTTAGCAAATTTCTGGCGGCCTTCTGAACCGCGGTGCAGCTGGGACTTTCTGTTTATGGGTATTTTTTATTACAGATTTTACGCAACCAGTTCTACACATATCCGTATTTATATAAGGCCGTACTGCCTTGTTGGAAAATGTGATTCTTTCTTAAAAAGGAAACAACTTTGTGGGACATGAGAAATGAGAATAGATTCCAAATGATGTGAGAAATGATAATAGATTCTAAATGAGATGAAAAATGAGAATAGATTCTGAATGAGATGACAATTGAAAATCGATAATAAACCAGATGAGCAATGAGAAACCACGGGTGCTTTCAAGCGAATAGTTTTTGCCATAGACACCAAGTCAAATTTCGACCTGTTTGGAATTTTTACCCAATTTAGACATGTCACGTGAGCACTGCATAGATTTTCCATTCGCAACTCATTATCTAGTGCTAACGTGACCTGTAACTTAGCGTGACTTACGGGACTGTCCCTTGCTCATTATAATAGAAAATTCACACCTGCAGTTTCGGTTGGCCTTGGGGGAATAGAGGGATTATTTATAGCATCAGCTAGACAATTGAAGTTTAGTCTCTGGCTATAGACGTATTGAGCTCTTAGTGTGAGAAAATTAGTACATTAGAAGCATATGGAAAAAACAGCTTTTTACCTTTTTAATCCCTTTAGCATTGAGCGATTTCTTAGCCACGATGCATGTACTATCACGGAAAAATTTCTGATCGAATGGTTCGATTTTGCTGGAAATCAGCTAAACTGTTTAGACAGACAGACAGACAGACAGACAGACAGACAGACAGACAGACAGACAGACAGACAGACAGACAGACAGACAGACAGACAAGACACACACACAGACAGACAGACAGACAGACAGAAAGACAGACAGACAGACAGAAAGACAGACAGACAGACAGACAGACAGACAGACAGACAGACAGACAGACAGCCAGACAAACAGACAGACAGACAAACAGACAGACACACAGAAAGACAGACAGACAGACAGACAGACAGACAGACAGACAGACAGACCTACAGACAGACAGACAGACAGACAGACAGACAGACAGACAGACAGACAGACAGACAGACAGACAGACAGAC
>NIVC01002438.1:22500-27500 GCA_002269645.1 Macrostomum lignano | reverse complement strand
ATAGATAGATAGATAGATAGATAGATAGATAGATAGATAGATAGATAGATAGATAGATAGATAGATAGATAGATAGATAGATAGATAGATAGATAGATAGATAGATAGATAGATAGATAGATAGATAGATAGATAGATAGATAGATAGATAGATAGATAGATAGATAGATAGATAGATAGATAGATAGATAGATAGATAGATAGATAGATAGATAGATAGATAGATAGATAGATAGATAGATAGATAGATAGATAGTGATCTAGTGTCTATCTAGATCGGTTCCAGTCCAGGTGATAATATTCAGCAGTCCCGGGCCAACCTCAGCAGTGATTGCAGGGTTCGGGGCTGCAGCACAGTGTTTCAGCAAAACGGGAAAACTGAGGAAAGAGGGAACAGAGAAAGAAGATCTTCAGCGGACAACTTTTAGCTTTTGATGTCAACTTTGCGTCTTTCTATTGCCTGTCTCTCCGCAACGTTTATTTTTGTTATTTTTAACCATCTGCTAGCTAACGCACCCGGCAGCGCTAATTTCAGATCGTCAGTTTCTGAAAAGGGAGGATCGGAGACTTCTAAAGCGGACTGAGGGGACCCTTGAGAGGAAGTGGAGGGAAAGGAGAGAGAGGAGAGATAGGTGAGAGATGAGACAGAGGAGAGAGAGGAGAGAGGAGAGAGAGGAGAGAGAGGAGAGAGAGGAGAGAAATAAGAGAGAGAGGAGAGAGAGGAGAGAAATAAGAGAGAGAGGAGAGAGAGGAGAGAAAGAAGAGAGAGAGGAGAGAGAGGAGAGAGAGGAGAGAGAAGAGAGAGAGAGGAAAGAGAGAAAGAGAGAGGAGAGAGATGAGAGAGAGGAGAGAGAGGAGAGAGAGGAGAGAGAGGAGAGACAGGAGGCAGAGGAGAGAGAGGAGGCAAAGGAGAGAGAGGAGGCAGAGATGAGAGGAGAGAGAGGAGAGAGGAGAGAGAGGAGAGAGAGGAAAGAGAGAGAGAGAGAGGAGAGAGACGAGAGAGAGGAGAGAGAGGAGAGAGAGAAGAGAGAGGAGAGAGAGGAAAGAGAGGAGAGAGAGGAAAGAGAGAGAGAGAGGAGAGAGAGGAGAGAGAGGAGATGGGAGAGAGGAGAGAGGAGAGAGAGGAAAGAGAGAGAGAGAGGAGAGAGACGAGAGAGAGGGGAGAGAGGAGAGAGAGGAAAGAGAGGAGAGAGAGGAAAGAGAGAGAGAGAGGAGAGAGAGGAGAGAGAGGAGATAGAGAGGAGAGAGAGGAAAGAGAGGAGAGAGAGAGAGAGGAGAGAGAGGAGAGAGGAGAGAGAGGAGAGAGAGAAGAGAGAGAGGAGAGAGAGAGAGAGAGAGAGGCGAGAGAGGAGAGAGAGAGAGGAGAGAGAGGCGAGAGAGGAGAGAGAGAGGAGCACTCTGCACCCAACTAAAGCAGACAGCTGCAACAATTCAAGCGTACATGAGAAAAGGGCATGGCTGGCAGGAGAGCCAGCAGTTATTGGCTGAGCCAGTCGTCATGCCAAGCCAATCACCCAGCCCTCTCTGATGTCTATTTTTCCCCAACTCTGCCCACTTGCATCAATTTCTAAACTCCCCTTGTTGCACTGCTTTTCGGTAAGAGTGCCAAAGTTTGCGGACAAACTTGGTTTATTTGGCAACAGAAGTCAGGCTCGGTGGCTGAAGACTCAAGTGTTAAATCATCTGTACCTTAATCGGTAGCAGATCTCTTCTACAATCAATTTTTATTGAAACTTTGAATAATTTGCGAAAATATTTGGTAAGCGATCCATTTTAGTTCTTGACTAACTTGAAATGTCTATTGATTGATGAATTGGTTTACTGGGTGATTGATTGATTGATTGATTGATTGATTGATTGATTGATTGATTGATTGATTGATTGATTGATTGATTGATTGATTGATTGATTGATTGATTGATTTATTGATTGATTGATTGATTGATTTATTGATTGATTGATTGATTGATTTATTGATTGATTGATTGATTGATTGATTGATTGATTGATTGATTGATTGATTGATTGATTGATTGATTGATTGATTGATTGATTGATTGATTGATTGATTGATTGATTGATTGATTGATTGATTGATTGATTGATTGATTGATTGATTGATTGATTGATTGATTGATTGATTAATTGATTGATTGATTGATTGATTGATTGATTGATTGATTGATTGATTGATTGATTGATTAATTGATTGATTGATTGATTGATTGATTGATTGATTGATTGATTGATTGATTGATTGATTGATTGATGAATTGAAAACTGTAATAATTTGCTCACCAGCCTTTTCTGACACCTGTAGACGAATAACAGTTCAAAGGCCCATCAACAAGTCCCCCAGTCTCGCACACCAAGCCAGCCACTTCAGAAGACCCCCCCCCCAGAGACGATCCCAGAGTCTCTGAGTAGCTCAAAATTGGCCAACCCCAGGCCATCAGCGCACCCAGCCGATTTTCCCAATTGAATTTTCCTCAAACGCCTCCCCCAGCCCGATAGATTTATAATACCTTTATACTCGGCCAACTTCGAATAGTCCTATCTTCTAAAAGCAGGCATAAAAGATTTCTCTGCGGGACCATCTACAGAATTGCCTCGATTTGACTGGCGGTTTGCCCGTGAGCCCAGCTCGTCTCCTGGGAGGCTGGCGGTGGACCCTGCATCATTCAGGCAAACGGGCGGAGCCTGACTGATTCAATAATGCCGCGAACTGAATGAGCTCGATCAGAGATGAAGATCTTCAGCAAGAGTCTGAAGATTGCTTCAACTTTTCCCCTGACTCTCAATTGCGCCAATTCTTTACTCCCTCCCCCAATTGAGTAGTTCGTTTCAACTTGGACAAAATCCGGCGTTATTTAGTAAATTTCGATACATGTCGGGGACTGTCACATCTGTCAATTTATAAATTTAGGGGCAATCTGGCACCTCTTCACTTGATGCCTCGGGTGCCAAAATCAATAGCTACACTTGGATGCTTAGTCAGTTGATACTGCAGTGCTCAGGTATCCGACTCTTGACTGTCCACCTACAGGTGTGAGCACAGGTGATAGCACTGCCAATAAGCCTCAAGAGTCTTTACTTGATGAGGCAATTGCTTACCACTTCTACTTTGACTTTGCTCTTCTCCAGTGACAAGTGATACCACTTGTGGATTGAAGATATATGTGGCCTTCAATAATATCACTTACAATACATATCGGCTGGGCAACTTATTCTGTCTTCGCGATATATCTGGAATCACAATCTGGGGCACTAATATGCACCTAATGATCATGTCTATTTTATCATCCTGAAGTAGTATATTCTACCATCCCGGGGTATATTCTAGTATCCCGGGGTATATTCTACCATCCCGAGGTATATTCTACCATCCCGAGGTATATTCTAGCATCCTGAGGTATATTCTAGCATCCTGAGGTATATTCTAGCATCCTGAGGTATATTCTAGCATCCTGTGGTATATTCTAGCATCCTGAGGTATATTCTAGTATCCCGAGGTATATTCTAGCATCCTGTGGTATATTCTACTAGGATTCTAAGGTATATTCTAGCATCCTGAGGTATATTCTAGTATCCTGAGGTATATTCTAGCATCCTGAGGTATATTCTAGCATCCTGAGGTATATTCTAGCATTCTGAGGTATATTCTAGTATCCTGAGGTATATTCTAGCATCCCGAGGTATATTCTAGCATCCTGAGGTATATTCTAGCATCCTGAGGTATATTCTAACATCCTGAGGTATATTCTAGTATCCTGAGGTATATTCTAGCATTCTGAGGTATATTCTAGTATCCTGAGGTATATTCTAGCATCCTGAGGTATATTCTAGCATCCTGAGGTATATTCTAGCATCCTGAGGTATATTCTAGCATCCTGAGGTATATTCTAGTATCCCGAGGTATATTCTATAGCACCATCAGGTACCCTCCAGCACCTTGTCTTGCACAATCTAATGCATCATTGAACAATAAACTTCTTAAATCCAATGCTTTCCCAGTCGAGCCCAGTTCATATTGTCCACTCAAGTAAAACAAGCCATACGAGTATTCTGGAAAATATTTGCTCAAGGCGCCCATTGATAGACAGTGGTCCCAATTATCTTAAAGTGCTGCTCAGAGGCCTCTTAAAAAGATTTTGCTGGTCAAAAATCCCAGCTTACCCTGTACGAGCTACAACTTCTCAATTATTAACGATTTGCAAACACAAATTAGAGAAATGATGAGAGCTGCTCTCTGTTGGTGAGGGATGAAAGTTGAGAAGTTTCGGGTTTAGGAACAAACAGCTTCTACTCCATTTGGCCTGAAATGAGTCGCCTCTAATGGACCAGGTGGAAAGCATATGAAAAGTTTTCAGGATGAAATAGGAATCTGTTAGGAAGTAGAATAGAATAAATAGGACTAGATTGGATCTCATGAGAGACTATATCATGAGATATGATCTCATTTGAAACAATTCATGATCAAATATGATAGTACCTAGAATCTCACTAGTATAAATAGAATCTCATATGAGACTAGATATAATCTCCTATGAGACTAGATATGAGACTAGATAGAAATCTCACATGAGACTAGATAGAAACTGGAAAAAGACTAAAGATATAATCTCATATGAGACTAGATGAAATATCACATGAGACTAGATCAAATCTCATGAGTTTAGATATAATCTCATGAAACTGGATCGAATCTCATATGAGACTACATAAAATCTCATGAGTTTGGATCGAATCTCATATGAGACAAGATAGAGTCTTATATGAGGCTAGATAGAATCTAATATGAGACTAGATGAAATCTTATATGAGACTAGATAGAATCTCATATGAGACTAGATGCAATCTAATATGAGACTAGATAAAATATCACATGAGACTAGATCGAATCTCATATGAGACTACATGAAATCTCATGAGTTTGGATCGAATCTCATATGAGACTACATGAAATCTCATGAGTTTGGATCGAATCTCACATGAGACTA
>NIVC01002438.1:0-20000 GCA_002269645.1 Macrostomum lignano | reverse complement strand
GACCACCGCGCCAGTTCCAGCCAGCTCGCGCGAGCTCAAAATCTGCCGCACCCACCTCCTGCCATTCGGCAATCTGGTCGTAAACCCGCATGGCATCCGTTTCTGGTACCTGCGAGTCCGGATCACCCGCCTCATCGCTGGCCAGACTCTGTCCATTGTCACCTTCGACAAGGAGATACCCGAGTACACCGCAGTCAACAATGACCAACGCTTCGATTTGAGCCACTCGTCCGAGTTCCCGGCGATTTTCTATCTCAGGTATCGTTACCTGCGGTTCTACTGGCACAGCTCGCCCAAAGCGGACGCAAAGAACGTCGTGAATATCACGGTGTCGCCGTACGCTCTGTTCAACGACAGTTTGCCGTTGAAGAAGCGAAAGTTGCTCTGCTCGCGCTACGGGCACGTCTGGTGCCCAGCAGCTCTCGTGTGCATCAACCCTGGCAGCTGCACCCTGCAGAATGACTGCTTCGACAGGTTCTCGGATGCAACCAAATGCCGGGACACAGTCTGGCTGGGCTCCAGCAACTCCAGCCTGATGGGCCCCGGCTCCGGAGGCACCTGGCTGTCCAAGAACCTGCCCTGGATTGCATTCTTCTCCGTGCCAACATTTCTGGTGTTCGCCCTGGCCAAGATCTGCTCGCAGAAGAGGGAGCTGGACATCGATGACGACTACGTGTACAAACTGAGCGGACCAGGTGACGACGCGGCGGAACTCGACGCGACAGCGGAGGTGGGTCAGCAGCCCTACGAGGACGAGCCAAGGATCTCAGTCAGTAGTCCTCGGTATTCCACACTCCAACTGCAGGTGGAGTCTGAAGAGCAGCAGCAGCAGCAGCAGCCACAGCAACAGCAACATCAGCAGGCTCATCAAAAAGCTACTCAGAAGTCTCGACCTCCGCCGCCTCCGCCTCCGCCTCCAGCAGCGACGTCAGTCAGCCTCATGGACAATTCTTCAGCATCGGGCTTGGAACGCCGGAGCCCGGACGGCGCCGCCGCTGCTGCGGCCACCACCGAGGCCGACTCCCGAGAGTGCCGTCGTTCGCTGACTTCTTCGTCTTCGCCACCGCCACCGCCGCCTCCTCCGCGGCACCATCAGAACCGTCAGCGCTCGGCAGCCGCTGGCAAAGCGAAGGCACCGCAACCTCCCAGTCAGCCGCATCAAAATCGACAGCCGCGTGTTGTTCCGGCTTAAATAAATGTGATCATTCTAACAAAATAATTACGCTCGTAATTAAGCACGCCAAACTTCTGTGACGCATCGCGGCTACATGTAAATTCGGTTACTATAGCAACAGGAAATGACGAATTTTTGAATAACAAGAATCGCTGATCTTACAAACTATATTACATGTACATTGTAAGCATTATTTACGAATATGTTTGTTTTTCTACCTGCGAACTTGAATGACTGACTTGAAGCGTTAAACAGGACATTACAGGTCGTCACCAAGTGCATCAGAGTTTGTGTTACAGCATCATACAGCATCAGCATCATACTATTAGCAGTCATCTGTCTTATAACTGTTGTATTGAGTGTTTGTACAATATAGCTGTGTAGTGTGGTGAGCCTTGTAAATGACTGTGCAATAAATGTTGAAAATATTACGGAACATTATTGGCCTTTCTGTGCTCTATACTGCCTGTTTTCAGACGAGGATTCCAATGTAGATGATCAAGAACCAGGATGCTGGGGTATATAGATGAAGAACCAGGATGCTGAGCTGGTATATAGATGAAGAACCAGGATGCTGAGCTGGTATATAGATGATGAAGAACAAGGATGCTGTAGTAGATAGATGATAAAGAACCAGGATGGTGAGTTATATAGATGATGAAGAACCAGAATGCTGAGGTCGATAGATGATGAAGAACCAGGATGCTGAGGTATATAGATGATGAAGAACCAGGATGCTTAATTACGAGCGTAGATAGATGATGAAGAACCAAGATGATGCGGTATATAGATGATGAAGTGGCACAGAGACTGTCAAAAGATTAGACAGAGTCTTGGTGTCTCAGAAACTGCTGAATCAAGCTTGGCAAATTGATGTATTTCAGCTGTTGCAATTACGACCTTATGTCGGATTATTTCTCAGGAGAAACTTACCAGTACAAATCAATTCTGCAGCTCGCATTATCGTCAGTTTCAATAGCACTGCTAATTACAGAAGAGGCATCGAAGTCTTTTAGAACAAAGCTAGTTAAGCCTGATTAATCGAACTTTACTCGTCCAATTTGATGCGAATCTACAAAGAGCCTTCTTCCCCCAAGATTCTAGCGATCGATATAGTTTGCTGTTCCCCAAGCAAACCGCTAATGTTCAGTCCTTTTATTTTATAAGTAAAAATCTGTCTATCCACTCTTCATCTGCTCTTCACCCTCTCAGCCCTACTCTTCTCATCATCCCGTATCTACTCATCACACTCTCAACTCTACTCTTTACCTTCTCAACTCTACTCTTCACCCTCTCATATCCACTCTTCACCATCTCACCTCTACTCTTCACCATCTCACCTCTACTCTTCACCCTCTCAGCCCTACTCTTCACCCTCTCAGCCCTACTCTTCACCCTCTCAGCCCTACTCTTCACCCTCTCAGCCCTACTCTTCACCCTCTCAGCCCTACTCTTCACCCTCTCAGCCCTACTCTTCACCCTTTCACCTCTACTCTTCACCTTCTCATCTCTACTCCTCACCATGCCATCTTTGATCGCCACTTCATTCCATTTAATCCTCTTCACCTTTCCCCAACTAAAAAATTGTAAAAACATTCAATTTTCCATACACTGTTTTACACTACCAAAAGTTTTACACTGCTAAAAGTAGCATACTAGGAAAGCAGTAGTTGAAATGAAAAAAAAACAGCTAGCTAGCCTAAATTCAAACAGCATTTGATTGGTCGAACAGTCCAGTATAGGAAAGCATAAAACAGAAAAACCTCTTCACAGGAGACGCTTACAGATTTTCCCTCGGGTTGGTTAAATTTGTCAAACAAAAATGCAACATCCATTGCTAGCAGTCCTACTAGCTCTGCTCATCCCTCAGTTGCCACCAGCAGTGCAGTCGGCCTCAGTAAAAAACATGGGCTCCGTGGCTGGTGGAGGCAGCGGAGGAGGTCGCGGCGGCAGCGACGGCTCCGGGCCGGGATTCGGTGACCTCAGACGGAACGGTGGCATCGGCGGGCAGCGAGTGTGCACCCAGCACTGCAGGGAGAAGGAGTGCTCAGGCGAGCAGCGGGTCAAAGAGGATTTGATGTGCGGCTACGACAGGACCTCCAGGCCAGTGAGGAACGACTCGGACTCAATTCGGGTGCACATTGCTGTGGCATTATTTCACATCCTTGATACGGTGAGCTGATGTTGAATGCTTCATTTAGATTCTACAGTGCACCTAGAATCCTATTTTATTCCCGCGCTGTAGAATGGTCAATCAAAAACTTTTCTGATGGTCTTATTGAGCATGAGGGTTGTAAAAGTGAGACTTTATGCAGACAGATGTAGACAGGAGAGGGTAAGATACAATCAGTAGAGGGTGAGATATAATCAGTAGAGGGTGAGATGCAGACAGGAGAGGGTGAGATACAATCAATAGAGGGTGGGGTACAAGTAAGATACAGTCAGTAGAGGGTGAGATGCAGTCAGTAGAGGGTGAGATGCAGACAGTAGAGGGTGAGATGCAGTCAGTAGAGGGTGAGATGCAGACAGTAGAGGGTGAGATACAGTCAGTAGAGGGTGAGATGCAGTCAGTAGAGGGTGAGATGCAGACAGTAGAGGGTGAGATGCAGTCAGTAGAGGGTGAGATGCAGTCAGTAGAGGGTGAGATACAATCAATAGAGGGTGAGATGCAGTCAGTAGAGGGTGAGACGCAGACAGTAGAGGGTGAGATGCAGTCAGTAGAGGGTGAGATGCAGACAGTAGAGGGTGAGATGCAGTCAGTAGAGGGTGAGATGCAGACAGTAGAGGGTGAGATTCAGTCAGTAGAGGGTGAGATGCAGACAGTAGAGGGTGAGATGCAGTCAGTAGAGGGTGAGATGCAGACAGTAGAGGGTGAGATGCAGTCAGTAGAGGGTGAGATGCAGACAGTAGAGGGTGAGATGCAGTCAGTAGAGGGTGAGATTTAGTCTGTAGAGGGTGAGATGCAGTCAGTAGAGGGTGAGATACAATCAATAGAGGGTGAGATGCAGTCAGTAGAGGGTGAGATGCAGTCAGTAGAGGGTGAGATGCAGTCAGTAGAGGGTGAGATGCAGTCAGTAGAGGGTGAGATGCAGTCAGTAGAGGGTGAGATACAGTCAGTAGAGGGTGAGATACAATCAATAGAGGGTGAGATGCAGTCAGTAGAGGGTGAGATGCAGTCAGTAGAGGGTGAGATGCAGTCAGTAGAGGGTGAGATGCAGTCAGTAGAGGGTGAGATGCAGTCAGTAGAGGGTGAGATGCAGTCAGTAGAGGGTGAGATGCAGTCAGTAGAGGGTGGGATACAAGTAAGATACAGTCAGTAGAGGTCGAGATGCAGTCAGTAGAGGGTGAGATGCAGACAGGAAAGGGTGAGATGCAGTCAGTAGAGGGTGAGATGCAGACAGGAAAGGGTGAGATGTAGTCAGTAGAGGGTGAGATGCAGACAGGAAAGGGTGAGATGCAGTCAGTAGAGGGTGAGATGCAGTCAGTAAAGGGTGAGATTCAGTCAGTAGAGGGTGAGATGCAGTCAGTAGAGGGTGAGATGCAGACAGGAAAGGGTGAAAGCGAAGATCATTGCTCGCGAGACCATCAATGTGGCAAACAACTCAAACTGATTAAAAAATCTTTTCCCGGTAGCCGGGCGGGCTATCCCCAGTTCGTGACAGTTAATTTCGAAGCTTGATCAGGAAATCTTTAATCCTCTCGTCCCCGGGACATTCAGGAAATTAGAATTGCATTGAGTTTCCCTCAGCCTGAGGGCACGGGAAAAATCCTTCTCTTGCCATACAAACAAAACCTTTTTAGAAGACAACAAAAGACCTGTTTGATTGGGATTCCGAACAAAAGGCAAACAGAGATTTTATTGCTAAAATTAAATCGCGGGCTTGTGCATTGAACGGCATTAAAACAATTGAAATTATTTTTACATTGTCCAAGTAAACATGTTTGTGCTACAATGACTGATCTTTTTGAACTTGATCTTTCTACTTTTTTCTTTTGTGTTTCTGTCTTCCTCTCAGTCTCCCTCTCAGTCTCCCTCTCAGTCTCCCTCTCAGTCTCCCTCTCAGTCTCCCTCTCAGTCTCCCTCTCTGTCTCCCTCTCAGTCTCCCTCTCAGTCTCCCTCTCAGTCTCCCTCTCTGTCTCCCTCTCTGTCTCCCTCTCAGTCTCCCTCTCAGTCTCCCTCTCAGTCTCCCTCTCTGTCTCCCTCTCAGTCTCCCTCTCTGTCTCCCTCTCAGTCTCCCTCTCTGTCTCCCTCTCTGTCTCCCTCTCTGTCTCCCTCTCCGTCTCCCTCTCAGTCTCCCTTTCTGTCTCCCTCTCTGTCTCCCTCTCAGTCTCCCTCTCAGTCTCCCTCTCAGTCTCCCTCTCAGTCTCCCTCTCTGTCTCCCTCTCAGTCTCCCTCTCCGTCTCCCTCTCTGTCTCCCTCTCTGTCTCCCTCTCAGTCTCCATCTCAGTCTCCCTCTCTGTCTCCCTCTCAGTCTCCCTCTCTGTCTCCCTCTCTGTCTCCCTCTCTGTCTCCCTCTCAGTCTCCCTCTCTGTCTCCCTCTCAGTCTCCCTCTCAGTCTCCCTCTCAGTCTCCCTCTCAGTCTCCCTCTCTGTCTCCCTTTCTGTCTCCCTCTCTGTCTCTCCCCTCTCTGTCTCCCTCTCTGTCTCCCTCTCTGTCTCCCTCTCTGTCTCCCTCTCAGTCTCCCTCTCTGTCTCCCTCTCAGTCTCCCTCTCTGTCTCCCTCTCAGTCTCCCTCTCAGTCTCCCTCTCTGTCTCCCTCTCTGTCTCCCTCTCAGTCTCCCTCTCAGTCTCCCTCTCTGTCTCCCTCTCTGTCTCCCTCTCTGTCTCCCTCTCAGTCTCCCTCTCTGTCTCCCTCTCAGTCTCCCTCTCTGTCTCCCTTTCTGTCTCCCTCTCTGTCTCTCCCCTCTCTGTCTCCCTCTCTGTCTCCCTCTCTGTCTCCCTCTCTGTCTCCCTCTCAGTCTCCCTCTCTGTCTCCCTCTCAGTCTCCCTCTCTGTCTCCCTCTCAGTCTCCCTCTCAGTCTCCCTCTCTGTCTCCCTCTCTGTCTCCCTCTCAGTCTCCCTCTCAGTCTCCCTCTCTGTCTCCCTCTCTGTCTCCCTCTCTGTCTCCCTCTCAGTCTCCCTCTCAGTCTCCCTCTCAGTCTCCCTCTCTGTCTCCCTTTCTGTCTCCCTCTCTGTCTCTCCCCTCTCTGTCTCCCTCTCTGTCTCCCTCTCTGTCTCCCTCTCTGTCTCCCTCTCTGTCTCCTTCTCTGTCTCCCTCTCTGTCTCCCTCTCTGTCTCCCTCTCTGTCTCTCTGTCTCCCTCTCTATCTCCCTCTGTCTCCCTCTCTATCTCCCTCTGTCTCCCTCTCTGTCTCCCTCTCTGTTTCCCTCTCTATCTCCCTCTGTCTCCCTCTCTGTCTCCCTCTCTGTCTCCCTCTCTGTCTCCCTCTCTGTCTCCTTCTCTGTCTCCCTCTCTGTCTCCCTCTCAGTCTCCCTCTCTGTCTCCCTCTCAGTCTCCCTCTCAGTCTCCCTCTCTGTCTCCCTCTCAGTCTCCCTCTCTGTCTCCCTCTCAGTCTCCCTCTCTGTCTCCCTTTCTGTCTCCCTTTCTGTCTCCCTTTCTGTCTCCCTCTCTGTCTCCCTCTCTGTCTCCCTCTCAGTCTCCCTCTCTGTTTCCCTCTCTGTCTCCCTTTCTGTCTCCCTTTCTGTCTCCCTCTCTGTCTCCCTCCCTCTCTGTCTCCCTCTCCGTCTCTCCCCTCCCTGTCTCCCTCTTTGCCGCATCAGAACTCACAGTCCAGCACTGCATCCATCAATGTTCAAAGCAAGAACTTTCTCAACTTCAGGACGAGAAGCACCAGACCTTCTCAGCCTTGATGTCCGTTCGTCTGGTAAGGTCGAAGAATGTCTTTAACTTTTCCCAATCAATATTGCCGTTCAACTGCTTTATGACAGTTTCCAGACTCAAGTCAACTATTGGTCGATTTCAGAGATGGCTGGATCAATACCTGGCTTGGCAGCCGAGGACTACAACGGCACAACGTCCTTGCACATTCCGTCCAGTGCAATCTGGACCCCGGATATCATCATCTCCAACAGGTTTTACCAGCAACTCTCAGTTAAATAAGTGGGAGCATTGAACTGGGACTTGGACTGGACTGTGTTGACTTGGAGCAAACACTGCCCCGAACTTCAGGATCCACTGGGTAGTGAAGAATTGGACAAGACAGGGGGTCAGATAAGAACAGAAGGAGGGCGAGCCGGAGTCCACTTCAGTAGCATTTGAATTCGAAAGTACCGAGCAAAAAAAGACCCGACTTTACTGAGACAGTCGTTTTCCTTTTTTCCCTTGCTAATCTAGCTTGAACTGTACCCGTGAGGCCTTCGCAACAACACAGATAAAAGTGCAGGCTTGTAGTAATTTGGTTCCACGGCCTGCTAACTCATTTTGTTAGTGTAGAGATACTCTGAATACTGATTAGAGATCAACTTCCTCTAGCAAAATTTAATCCTATATTCTCTGCTCGAACTGTAGATTCAGACCCCAGGTCCAGGGGCCAATTAAGCCTTGGCATTGTGTCTGCTGTCTGCTTGCTGCTTGTCTGCTAAACTGACATACATGTACGGTGTCTGTCTGACTTGGTATCTTTCCATTTCCAGAGTCTGCTTAAATATGTGTTATTGTGGCTGTTTCTGTGTCTGTCTGTCTGTCTGTCTGTCTGTCTGTCTGTCTGTCTGTCTGTCTGTCTGTCTGTCTGTCTGTCTGTTTGTCTGTCTGTCTGTCTGTCTGTCTGTCTGTCTGTCTGTCTGTCTGTCTGTCTGTCTGTCTGTCTGTCTGTCTGTCTGTCTGTCTGTCTGTCTGTCTGTCTGTCTGTCTGTCTGTCTGTCTGTCTGTCTGTCTGTCTGTCTGTCTGTCTGTCTGTCTGTCTGTCTGTCTGTCTGTCTGTCTGTCTGTCTGTCTGTCTGTCTGTCTGTCTGTCTGTCTGTCTGTCTGTCTGTCTGTCTGTCTGTCTGTCTGTCTGTCTGTCTGTCTGTCTGTCTGTCCTTTCCAGAGGTACTCTATCTTAGAGTCTGTCTCGCCGACTGTCAGATGATTAAATTTAGTAATTCCAATTCTGCAAATTATTTCGATAAGCCACTACGGGAATTCAATTCTTCCCGGAGTAGCCCTCATCCCTGCCAGCCGCAGATCAAATGCGATACCTAAGAGTCTGGCAACACTGCCTTAGTTCTCAATTATTCAAGCAAGAAATCTCTGTGTCCACTAGAAATAATTAGCATGACAAATTGGCTCGAGCCAAGCGCATAGTTGATCGAGTCTACAGAAAATATCTCTTTTGTAGCAAAAAACTGAAATCCAAGGTCGATCACATTTTGCTTGCTTGACTGCTTCTCTCGCTTGAAGAGGCAGTCGGCGCAGTCTCCTTGCAGAACATTATTTCAAAATCGTGTTTCACTGTTAGAGCTGCACAGAATTCAATCTGATTCTAATATGAATAGGGATAGAGGAATGAAAACAGTCAACAAAGTAATGAACATATAGATTAATCACACACTTACTCAATCAATCAATCAATTACTGAATCAATCAATCAATCAATTACTCAATCAATCAATCAATCAATCAATAAATCAATCCATCAATCAATCAATCAATCAATCAATTACTCAGTTAATCAACCAAATAATCAATCAATCAATTACTTAATCAATCAATCAATCAATCAATAGAAATCAACCAGAAACTAGCAAATGCAATATCAATTATATTATACCAACTAGGAGCGGTCTCTAATCAAAAACCAAAATAATTTCTTTAGTGTTTTAGAAATATTTATGAAAAAAGCTATTCATCACATGCCTAAGCCCCTTAAGTCCACAAGCATAGTGGCTTGTACCGCACCAAAATCATAACCCGAGTTGGCGAAGCCATTCGTTAAAGCAATATTGATCGATTGATTCAGAGAAGCCTCGATCTCGGCCTTTTTTTAAAACGCTTAAAGCCGTCGAGGACTTCAGTAGAGAGCGGTGCTGGACTTCACTAATATTGACTGGTACATTGCATGTAGCCACGCATGGGTGAAGCTTGATTAAACTCCTGCTGTTACTATCTGTAAATTATGAGTTGGTAATCTTTATAACCTACTTAAGTTTTTGCTTAAGTTTGTTAGATAACGTTTAAAAGTGTGTTGGGGCATTGATTTAGGGGTATCGGATCTCGCTGCAGTATCTGTTCCAGATCTATACGATCAAGTTCCAGATCTATACGATCAAGTTCCAGATCTATACGATCAAGTTCCAGATCTATACGATCAAGTTCCAGATCTATACGATCAAGTTCCAGATCTATACGATCAAGTCCAGATTTATACGATCTAGTTCCAGATATATACGATCTAGTTCCAGATCTATACAATCTAGTTCCAGATCTAGTTCCAGATCTATATGATCTAATTCTAGATCTGTACGATTTATTTTATATCTAGTTATATTTAGCCAATGTAGTTCCAGATTTATACGATCAAGTTCCAGATCTATACGATCTAGTTTCAAATATAGACGATCTAGTTCCAGATCTATATGATCTAGTTCCATATCTATAAGATCTAATTCTAGATCTGTACGATTTATTTTATATCTAGTTATATCTAGCCAATGTAGTTTCAAATCTAGACGATCTAGTTCCAGATCTAGACGATCTATAGTTCCAGATCTAGACGATCTATTTCTAGATCTATACGATCGACTTCCAGTTTTTAAACGATGCACTATCAATCTCGAACCACTGCAGCGCAGAGGACAGCAGCCGGAAGTTCATGACAACCAACACCATCCTGTGGAGCGACGGCTCCGTACTGTGGATGTTCCCCGTGCTGATCAAAGTCACCTGCACCCTCAATGTCAGATTCTTCCCGTTCGACAAGCAGAGATGCAATGTGACTTTTATCAGTTGGACTTACCACCTGTTCCAGGTGGACCTGTGGCACAATGACACAGTGGACAGCAACAAGAACTATTACGTCGAGGCCAATCAGGAGTGGAATGTCACTAAGATCGCATTTTCCAGGTCCATAGGAGTGTACGCCTGCTGCGAGGAGCCCTGGCCTGACGTCACCATTACGATTGACATGACTCGGCGATCTCTGTTCTACATCTTCAATCTGATCTTCCCCTGCCTGCTCATGTACCTGGCCAGCTTCCTGGGGTTCTTCCTGCCGATCGAGTCCGGCGAGAAAGTTAACCTGGAGCTGACCATTCTGCTGGCGCTGGTGGTGTTCCTGCTCATTGTGGGGGACACCCTGCCGCCCACCCCTGATGCCATTCCGCTGGTTGGTGAGTGTTGGGGTGAATGGATAGATAGATAGATAGATAGATAGATAGATAGATAGATAGATAGATAGATAGATAGATAGATAGATAGATAGATAGATAGATAGATAGATAGATAGATAGATAGATAGATAGATAGATAGATAGATAGATAGATATATAGATAGATAGATAGATAGATAGATAGATAGATAGATAGATAGATAGATAGATAGATAGATAGATAGATAGATAGATGGATAGATAGATAGATAGATAGACAGACAGATAGATAGATAGATAGATAGATAGATAGATAGATAGATAGATAGATAGATAGATAGATAGATAGATAGATAGAAAGATAGATAGATAGATGGATAGATAGATAGATGGATGGATAGATAGATAGATAGATAGATAGATAGATAGATAGATAGATAGATAGATAGATAGATAGATAGATAGATAGATAGATAGATAGATAGATAGATAGATAGATAGATAGATAGATAGATAGATAGATAGATAGATAGATAGATAGATAGATAGATAGATAGATAGATAGATGGATAGATGGATAGATAGATAGATAGATAGCGATGGGTCGATGGCTCATCATGTTCGTGGGAAATCCTGTTCTCTTACCGGCCTCCATAACTTTCAAAATCATCCCCCATATTGCTTCAATTATTCTCTTATCCATCGTTCTTCATCAGCATCGGCTGACTATGCAGGCATGTGTGCTCAGCGTATGTCACAGGCTTCTCATCAAGGCTCTTCTTACCCTCGGGAAATTTACCGGACAAAAATTGATGAGGATGATGGGGCAGCCACACTCCACCCTCTGGCTCCATCCAGCCTCCTCTCGCGACCCCCCACTTCAATTCGTACACAAGCTGCAAACAGTATGGAAACATGTCAGTCATTTATTATTGAAGCAAATTTTCAGCAATTTTTCCATTCTCAAAGTTGCCCTTTTTGAATGAAAATACGCTCGTATTTTGAACTACTCAAGCCTTGGTGCACAGGTTATTTCATGTAGATTGAGGCTGCTACCAAAACTGTATAGCAGACATTGCATGAACAGATCTCAGAACGCGAGTAACGACAGCGCGTGACAATGCATTCTAGTAGACCAACTGCCAATAACAAGGCGGCTTTGTCGTGTCCTGCACCTAATCCGATAGAACAACGGCGGACCAACAACCCCTCCCCTTGCTGCCCGAAAAGAACTTCACCAAAACTAATTGCGGAAGTGACCGTGTGTTTCAAGCTGAGCTATACAGCTTAAATAAAAACTTCTGAGTCTGTTTTACAATGTTGAAGCTCAATTGGAGCCTTGCTTACTCGTAAAGTTAGCTAATTGGCTGATTTAGGTCTACAGAACAATGCTCCACTTCTCTGGTAGAGCTTATTCTATTCTGGGATAAAATGACTCGCCTAGTAAAGACTACTGATAGTAGTCGTTAATGGTGTAGAGTTGGCGATTCTCACGGTGCAGAGTTGGCGATTCTCATGGTGCAGAGTTGGCGATTCTCATGGTACAGAGTTGGCGATTCTCATGGTGCAGAGTTGGCGATTCTCATGGTGCAGAGTTGGCGATTCTCATGGTGCAGAGTCGGCGATTCTCATGGTGCAGAGTTGGCGATTCTCATGGTGCAGAGAGGCGATTCTCACGGTGCAGAGTTGGCGATTCTCACGGTGCAGAGTTGGCGATTCTCATGGTGCAGAGTTGGCGATTCTCATGGTGCAGAGTTGGCGATTCTCATGGTGCAGAGTTGGCGATTCTCATGGTGCAGAGTTGGCGATTCTCATGGTGCAGAGTTGGCGATTCTCATGGTGCAGAGTTGGCGATTCTCACGGTGCAGAGTTGGCGATTCTCATGGTGCAGAGTTGGCGATTCTCATGGTGCAGAGTTGGCGATTCTCATGGTGCAGAGTTGGCGATTCTCATGGTGCAGAGTTGGCGATTCTCATGGTGCAGAGTTGGCGATTCTCATGGTGCAGAGTTGGCGATTCTCACGGTGCAGAGTTGGCGATTCTCATGGTGCAGAGTTGGCGATTCTCATGGTGCAGAGTTGGCGATTCTCATGGTGCAGAGTTGGCGATTCTCATGGTGCAGAGTTGGCGATTCTCACGGTGCAGAGTTGGCGATTCTCATGGTGCAGAGTTGGCGATTCTCATGGTGCAGAGTTGGCGATTCTCATGGTGCAGAGCTGGCGATTCTCATGGTGCAGAGTTGGCGATTCTCACGGTGCAGAGTTGGCGATTCTCATGGTGCAGAGTTGGCGATTCTCATGGTGCAGAGTTGGCGATTCTCATGGTGCAGAGAGGCGGTTTAAAGTACAAATTAAAAGTACGCAAAGTACGGAAAAACTAAGAAACTCACGCATCCACATTAAGTTGCACTTCACCCATCCCCCCCCCCCTAATACGTCCAAGGGCTGCTATTCGGCCTGACCATGCTGATGGTGTCCATGGCCCTGCTGATGGGCGTCATCGTCACCAACGTTCACATCAGGAAGTTCACTCGGGCCAACAGCCGAGTGCCAGACTGCGTGAGGCCGTGGATCTCCCGATTTTACTGCCCCACCTGCCGGGAGCGAAGGAAGACTCTGCGACGATTGGCCGCTCCCGACAGCGGCGACTTCGGCAGCTCCAGCGGCGGCAACGCGCGTTTCATCCGGTCGGTGCTGCTGCAGCAGGACGGCCGCAACGGAAGCTCGGCGCGGGGAGGCGAGCCCGGCAGCGAGGAGGCCGCGCTGAGAACTCAGGTTGAAGAATGCCAGCGACGCCGGTCGTCCATGTCATCGCCGCTCTCCCGACGACGCTCCGTCGCCTACGTGGCGAACGCCAGACGAGCCTCCACCATTGCCGGTCCGGCGCAACCACAGCGTCGTGGAGGCGCCTCTGCTGACGTACCGGAAGCTCCATCCTGTTTGTGCGCTGGTCCTGAAGGCTGGGTGGCTCTGGCCAGGTGTGTGGACCGGCTGTTCTTCTGGCTCTACCTCTGCCTCACCGTCGGGCTAATGAGCTTCGTGTACAGCGGCGTTCCCACTGGCGGCTTGACCACGTGACTGGCAGACTGGGCTTGACTATTCATAGTTGAAATTTTGAACCATTTTTTCCGGCTTTATTACGAAGTTGTAATTATAAGCTGTCGCATGCATGTTTGACTCTACGTTAGGGTCCCATTTATTTAGCGAATTTAAAGCCTGCCATTTGACTAGAGATTCAACGCATCAGTGCATAACCGTAAATTCCCAAGACATATCAAGTTTCTGGTTGTCTCCAGCCCAGCTTTTTTATAAGTTTGCATTCGCCGCCTACTCAGAACATAGCCTCACTGACTTTAAAGAACAAATATTGAGATTGCGATGAAGAATAAAAGTAAAACAAAGACTCAAAATAACTGCGAATTCGATTAGCAGTTATGCTTCAGAATCTGAAGATTTGTGCCATTTTATCTTTTTTTGACGATGAGGATGTTTTTTGAAAATTCGTTAACAATCTTTGCAAGTAAAAAAACGGTAGCGAATGAAGTATTAAAATTTTCCATTCAAAATTCTAACTCCGCTCATTCATGTAAGAGTAAAAAACGTACAACAGTTTTTTTTAAATCACTCGTACGGTAAGTTTAGAATCGTTGAATAAATGTTTTTTTAGACTTAAAGAAGTCTTTTAGACATCACATCAAATTATAAGCTATAATTATTAGGCATTCTTTCTTGGGTTCTCTAAATTTAAATCACATACTATCCTAATAATTCTATTCCACCGTCAATTGCATGTATGAAAAATCATAAATAAAAGTCCAACTTGGTAAGAAAAAAATTAGAATCGCCATAAACCGTTAGATAAACCGTTTAATGGCCCTCTCGAAGTTCCTCGACAGACAGACAATTTTGACAGCTTTTATGCCGTTACTAGAAGTGAAATTCTTTGCCTGTTATCTAAAGTCAATAAGTGATTTATTTTAGCGATTCATAATTCAAACTAAAAGAAACAAGACTTGAATAGCTTGTAGCAAAGTTGTTCATCCTGGATTGGCTAGCCATGCAATTTTTTTGTCCTGTACAACACAGTCTTCCCTTTGTTGCCTTTTAACTGACATTCTGCGGCGATATGAACAGCAGTGACGTTTGAGAATTGTCAGGAACTGTGAGCTTTATGACATAATGAGTCACTGTTCCGCAGGAGAGTCACGTCTCTTGAAAGCAGTCCCTGTCCAAAGTGTCTCAAATCAGCTCATGATGATGTTAATCGAAATCTTCAATCTTCAAAGCAAAACAGAGACTACGAGTACATGATGTGTCACAGACTGAGTTCGCTTCTCTAACCATCGACATTCAGTTTGATGTTGGCTTCCAGCTGTATTTGACATTTTTTGCAGTTTCTCTTTCTAGTTCGAAACAGTTCAAATAAGCATTGAGGCTTTATGAATAAAGTTTTTTATGCAATATTATCCTTCATAAATCAATTCTAAGAAAAAACTATCGGTGTAAATTAGCTGGCGATGGATTATGTTGCTTTAATAACAATATAAAGTCTTAATATCGCTTTTGACAATCTAATTAGGACGTCATATTAGACATCCAAGCCAGGCCACAGACCGGGCTGCTTGGTAACACACAAACATAGAATGTGGAATGGACAATCCAAATTGGAAAAGCCATTCAAAACGGGAATGTGCCAACTTTAATGTATTTCTTATCATAGGGCCATTGGAATATTTAAAAGTGAACGAAGTGAACATGCGGATTCTCGGGAAAGCGCTCGGTCAGCATTTCAGACATTTCCTTGAGCGTCAATAAGGATTTTCATCGAGTTTCTCAACCAAGAATTCTCTTATCTCCCGATCGGCCTTGCACAATTCTTCTTTCTGACCACCGCGAGGAAGGGATTCCACTCTGCCATCGAGTCAAAAGTTGGCAGCGATTCGGAATGCGGTTGTTTTCTTAATTTGCAAGATTCTTACAGCTCCTGCAATGGATGACCCTTGTTCAATCTCTATTGGTGGCGCCATTGAATGGGATCGCTTCCAGGCCAAAAACGAGCAAACAGGGGAGGCAGGGACAGAGATCTATAAAATCTTAAACCACTTTAAAGCTCACTTTCAGGGAGGTTATTGACATAGATTTTATTTTGCGGGATTTAATCGATCACTTTCCCGGACATATTTCAAGGATTATTGTATGTATCTAAATAAGCGAGCTTCTCTCTTCTCTTCCTACGTGACTCAAGAAATTTCTTAATGAAATTTTGTCTATGGTAAGAATGTGGAGGCTTCGCCCCACACCCCCAGCAGGAGCTTCGCCCCCACACTCCCATCCCCAACTTCAACCATAGACATACAAGTATGGCTCTCGGGATTTAATCACATACCGACCTCAAACCCATAGAATATCTAAATACTTAGTCCCATTCCCGTTTTGAATGGCTTTTTCCCATATTGAATGTCCAAAGTTATAGTCTATGGCCAAACCTCCCTTAGTAGACTTTGCTAAACTGCTTAAAGTCCATGACTAGGCTGTGATTTTTGGCCCGGCTTGAATGTCTATGGCGTCCCGTTTTGATTGTCCAAAATGCCAAAATTTTAATTGTCCAAAATGCTGACCGATCCCATTTAGATCGTCCAAAGCGATATCACATAGAAATACGACTCTACGAGTATATTAGCTAGCTAACAGTTAGGCTGTAAGTGCATTTCTAGAATAGAACAAGGTAAGTCTCAGTCTGTAGTCAGGAACCTGTGCCTCATCAAGTGTGCCGCGGACTTTCTCAGAGTTCGGTTTTTGGCGGTGCAACAGCTGTAGAAATCCTGCAGATCTGGGGAGCAATCAGCTGACAGAGCGGGGGCTCCGTCGTTCGACAGCTTCATGGCCATTTTCAGCAAGCTTCTGGTGTCGGCGTGAGGTCTTGCTCCGGTGGCCATCTGGAAGACCGAGCAGCCGAACGCCCAGATGTCGGCACTTTTGCTGTATAACGTTTTGTCTGATTCACCCGATCCCAGTAACTCAGGTGCCATAAAGTTTAGAGTGCCCTTGGTGTTTGAGAAGAGGCTGAGATGTGACTGACTGACTGCTCCAGCTTGATTGACAGGCCGAAATCGATCAGCTTGATTCGTGAGTTGCCGACAAGAACTATGATGTTGGTGCAGTTGATGTCTCTGTGAATCACAGGTGGCTCTTGGCTGTGCATGTAGAGCAGGGCACTGCAGATCTATAATCGTTTTTATTGAGCAGCATTTGGCATTGGATCTAGTCTAGTAGAGTCAAATGTCGTAAGGAAGAGATTTGAAAAGGCAATCAAAGCGTACACTCGTATTGCACAATACAAAACAGATCTGACCAGAGCAGTTACATGGGAAAACTTTTTACCTGTTTACTGAAATGACGAACCGTTTTTTCATCGAGTGGTTTGTTGTTAATGTAATTCTCTAAGGTGCGACCGTCCAGCAACTCCATAAACACGACGAGTGTCGCTGGCTCGGGCTGAGCAACGTCCAAGAACTTGACAATGTTGTCGTGCTGCAGACGGCGCAGGTTCTTCTCACTCTCGACAGCTCCGTTGACCTCTCTTTCAAGAGTTTCAAGCTCATCGCCAAGCTGGATGGGCAGCTTGAGAGTCTTTGTAGCGCATCGGATGCCCTTGTCGGTGATGACTTCGTGGATTTCGCCAAAACCTCCCCTGCCGATGAGTCTAACCGAGGTCCAGCTTTCCTGGTAAAGTGGCTCCTCCGTGCTGCATAGGTACAAATTATTATAGATGAAAGTTTTTTTCAGCATTGTGCTCCTTTTTTACCTTATTTTTACCTAGCTTTGACTTTCCGCGTGGGAAAATCAAAATACGCTGTTGCATTCTTATGTTAAACTAATTCTGACTCAAGTGGCTGAAATCTCTCAGTATGCTATCGCTGAATGGCCTTTTACCCATGCTTTAGTTAGAATTTTTTCTCATGAAAAAAACTGACCGATTCCTGAATCTAAAAAGCACTTGAATGCCTCTTTCTACCCGTACTGACGTCCGTTTTAGCAGACAAAATAGCAGTAAACTCGTACTTAGGTGGTAGTCATACTCGTAGGTACAGTATATTGCATTGACCCATGGCACTCAGATACGAGTACTCACACTTGATTTTACAACGACGACACAGACCTCTTTATCACCAGGAATGTACAGACCAAAGACCACTAGAAGTTACCGTTGCATCAGCGGTACGCTCATATAACGACGATACGAAGATAACTTCTAGTGGTCCTTGGTACAGGCTATGTGTCTTTTTTGTTGGTGATGCTCATGGACGTGAAATGTTCAACGAGCTTGAATCCTGATTTCTGAGAGCGATTTCAAGCTCAATACCACACTCGGACTTTCACAAAAGTTCGACTATCTGCATTATACAAAAAATGAACCCTCACTCACCTTGAGGGTGTGCTTCCTGAGCTGTGCTGCAGCATCTCCGAGGAATTTTTCACCCTCTTTGCGTCAAATTCCTTGCAGCGTCGATAAAATTTCGACAGAGCAGTTACCAGTCGCATAGAAGGCTTCGGCATCGCAGAGTCGGTCAGGGTGAGCATCGGGATCTGGAACATCGCAGCATCCCGCTTGCGTTGCTGCGTTTCTTTTAACTCAAACACCGCACATCCGAGTAGCTCGGGTGCCGTGGAGTGGTTGGTCCCGCTCGGGTTCGTGCTGAGTCCGCAGCTGGCCACGGCCTGAGGAAAGTCGATAACCTTGATAAGACCGTCAGTAGTGATCACGATGTTGAGCACAATGCACTGCTGTGCGCAGTGAAATGTCGTTGGCGATCTAGACATCTGAGGCCCGAGCAGACCTAGAATTTGGTGTGAGCTAGGTTCATTGTGCCTGTCTAATCGCAAATAGAATCACTGTTTAAGAACTTTTAAAAGCAGATTCATTTATTAAATATTTGAACCAGTTTTTAGCTCACATCATTGCAATTTAATATCTGTCACTTAAAAAGAGCAATACGTTAATATCGTCAAAGTCAAACAGAATAGAGTCAAATTAGCTCCAAGACACGGAGCTTTTGTAATTAAACTAACCTGACGCGCAAACTCTGCTACATCCACCTGTGGAATCAGGTTTAGCTGTCTCTCTATCAACTCAAATAGGCTGTGTCCGGAGACAAGCACATCGAGGCTGTAGAAACCGCCAGTCTTCAGGAACTCACACTTGAGAAACTGCCGGATGCTGGTGGGATAAATAATATCTTTGACTGCTCGTATTTCTATTTCTAATATTTTCAGTTCTAACGACTTTTTGGCGAGAATCTTGGTGGCTGCAGTCTGGATTTGGTCAGCAAGAGTCGTGTACACCTTGCCGAATTCGCCCAGAGCGAATGATCGGCTTTTTCAATGGCTGAGGTACTGTTCTGGGCTTTTGAACTGTTGATGCGGTACTGCAATTGTTACTTTTGTTCATACTGTTAGCAGCGCGAACACTGCAAGATTTTTGGGAATATTTTATTTGTGCCACCGACGTTCGACCATCTTCGAACTTTCGAACATTCGGACGCGGCCCTGGCTGATTAGGCTGTTTTGGTGACTTCTCACCGGCCAACCAAGACAGCTTTCTGAATTTCCTATCACTATGCTTGTCCATTCTTACGTAGTCAGAAATGTTCTCTCCTTTACTGTTCTTCAGAGCAAACATCTGATGTCCAAGTTGGTCGGCCAGATACTGCAGCAACTCGGCTGACTGGTGCTGGGCAGCCAGATGGACGGCTGTGTCTCCGTGTTTGTCGCGAACTGTAAGACACTGGGATCCGCACTCTTGAACAAGCCATTCAAGATTTATGTCATTTACGAGATTTGTAGCAGCGCAATGAACGGCCGTTCTGTCTCGAAAGCCTTTCATTCGATACAAGCATTCACGCCGAGCACTATCTTTATCAGTTGCAACGAATCGACGCCCTGATATTGAGCGGCAAGATGTACGGCCGTGTTTCCGTCTTCGTCGGAACTGTGAGACAGTCGCAGCCTAACTCTCTGATGAGCCACTCAAGTGGTGCTGTGCTATCGGAATCATCGCAGCAAGATGAAAAGGCGCTCTTTTATGGTGACAACTCTTTGTTTGAAGCAGTCAGTACCAAGTCTTTTTTATCAGTTCCATTGAATCGACACCTTGACACTGAATAGCAAGGTGGACTGCGCGTATTGCCATCCTCGTCAGAATCGTGAGCCAGTCTCGTCCAAATTTTTTCACAATCCATTTCAATGCGGCATTGCTCACCTTGTTCATGGAAGCATAATGAGTTACCGTTTTGCCAGATCGGGTCTTCTTGTTGAAGAGGAGATCATTTTTCAGTGAGTCTTGAAGTAGCACCATCCACGAGTCGGTGCGGTACTTTGCAGCCAGGTGCACAGGTGTCTCCCCACAATCGTTCGTGCAAGTCAGACATTCTGCTCCGAGCCTGTTAATCAAGGCCTTCAAACACAGCGGACTGCGCGACTTGCAGACTACGTGATGGGCCACGGATTGAGTTTTTTTCTTCTTTGGAAAAGTCTTTGTAGCCAC